>VRLP01000272.1:0-2500 GCA_009660295.1 Lophius piscatorius
CATGGCTCTAGTGCCTTTGTGACATATTGACATGGCTCTAGTGCCTTTGTGACATATTGACATGGCTCTAGTGTCTTTGTGACATATTGACATGGCTCTAGTGTCTTTGTGACATACTGACATGGCTCTAGTGTCTTTGTGACATATTGACATGGCTCTAGTGCCTGACGGTGCTCATTTCCCTCTCCAGCCATTGGGAAACCGAACCAGTTCTTACAGGGTTCCAGCTCGAGCACCATCTCCCTCAGAGAGAGGGCTGTGTTTCCCTTTGAGGGGACAAATTTGTAGCCGACATCTGTCACACGCTGAGGGCCTTCCGTCCAACAACTGAACATGCCTGTATCTGTACGCGAGGAAGAACTGGGTTACCAGCTCCTCCTTTGATAACGGTCACTAAACCATGACACAGCTGTCCTACGAAATCCATTCCTCGCCTCTCCCCTCCTCCCCGATGCTTTGGACTATGTCAGGGAAACCCCCCCGTCAGATGTGGCCCAGCCGAGTGCGGTGAAGCTTGCCTGGTTTAACTCAGCGGGGGCCGGCGTTCGCTATTGTGCGCGTCCTTGCATCGCAGCAGGTAGCCGGCAGAAGCCGCATGGCGGGAGCATTTCAAGAGGAGCCAAGTTTGTGGGCGAAAGTTTGAGGAGCAGTGAGGAGAAAGGGAGGAAGCAGGGGGAGGGGGGGGGGGGGCAAAGGGGGAGAGCCCCCCGACACAGCAGTTTAATAAAGATATTCAATACCTCGCAGAGACACTGCTTTGACACGGAGATTAAAAACGGGGGCCAGACCCCTGATTGTACAACCTGAAAAAGAGTCGGAGGGGAGAGGAAGCGAGACGCCATCCATAAATGACGCGGGTGGAGGATGGAGGAGGATGGAGGAGGATGGATTAGGATGGCGCAGGATGGATTAGGATGGAGGAGGATGGATGAGGATGGAGGAGGATGGTGGAGGATGGTGGAGGATGGAGGAGGATGGAGGAGGACGGAGGAGGACGGAGGAGGACGGAGGAGGACGGAGGAGGATGGATGAGGATGGAGGAGGATGGTGGAGGATGGAGGAGGATGGAGGAGGACGGAGGAGGATGGAGGAGGATGGATTAGGATGGAGGAGGATGGAGGAGGATGGATGAGGATGGAGGAGGATGGAGGAGGATGGTGGAGGATGGTGGAGGATGGAGGAGGACGGAGGAGGATGGAGGAGGAGGGAGACTATTAGATCACTGTCAGGTGACATCGGTGCATCAGGCGTTACATTTGTGATTTAATTTACTTAGTTTGGACATTTTCGTCTTTTCACTCTTGATTTTCCTGATTTTTTTAAAAATTTTATATTTATACTTAATTGTAATCTTTTTTTAATCTTATACAATCAACTTTTAAACACACAGAGATTATTTCAAACAGTTTTATTAGTTGTTTTTTTTTACCACTGATATAAATTAAATTAAAGAAGACAATTCCGTCTGGAATGTAAATTTTAAATGAAAACATAAATGATCCAATAATTGAAAAGGAAGAGAAAAAAAAATAAAAATATTTAAAAAAATAATAAATAAAACAAAATAAAATACATCAAAAATACACAGAAAATAAAAAATATATAAAAATACGCACAAAATAATTAAATAAATATATTTAAAGAAGGAAGGAAGAAAATTAAATAAATAAGTAAATCATTTAAATTCCTTTTCCCATTTCTCATAAATATGTAACATACCTGTTTGTTTATTGTTAATCCTCTATCTTTTTAAGAAGTTCGGTTATCACATCTCATATTTCTGCTCTTCATCGAACCTCGGTCTGTAAAATGAAGTCAAACATTAAATATGATAATAAAATCCTCTTGATTGATGATTGAAGCTAATAATGAAACAAAAAAACCCAAAAACTTTAAATCAGGTTGTGTTTCTCAAAAAACAAACAAACCGATGTTTAAGAGTGACTTACGTTAAAATGAGTATTAGTGGATAAATGGGACGCCATCGGCGCGGCCGGCTGAAAGAGACCTGTTGTCTCTGGAGTGACCGTGGGCCGGGTTTGGATCCGTGATGCTCAGGCTCAGACAGCACCGGGCCATTGTGCCCCGACCTCCAGCCTCCTCCATATTCATAGGACCAGGGCGGAATCTAATAAACGTGGGCTCAGGGGAACCAATTGTCTCACATGGGAAAAAGCGGCAGATTGTTGGGCATCATGGGAAAACAATGCAGCGGCTATGAGCGTGTGGAACAGGACCGCTGTGGTTCTGAACGTGACGAGCCCGGTGCCGAGAACGAAATGGGGGGGTGTGGAGATATCCGTGCGAACACGAGTGTGGGCGGAGTCTCGCCCGAGGCCGTACATTTTCTACATCCTCACGTATTACCGTTCTCACGGTGTCGTGCTGCGTTCGAGTACGCCACATTCCGACAACGGAATCCAATATCTTGATATATACATCGCCGAGAATTCTGGGATTTGATGGAGGTGCCTAAAGAGCAAGGGACCCGGAATGGAGC
>VRLP01000272.1:7500-269455 GCA_009660295.1 Lophius piscatorius
CAAAGGACCGGCGGTAGTGTTCTGTCTCACCCTGTGGGTCCAAGCAGTCAGCTTGGTGAACATCTTCCTCTCACCCACCTCCTCCTCCACAGAGTCCAGAGGACAGAGCTGGACCCCCTGCAGCTAAACACAGCTGAAGACACGGATCTGGACCCCCTTTATGCAGACTCAGACATCCTGTTTGGACTTGGTTCTAAAAAGGGTCGTGGGTGATCGGATCTCAAATGGACAGTGAGACGCAGTCGCCGTTTTCACCCGCGTCTTTCAAGCTTTGTATTACTTTACGATCGTCGAACGCAGAAACGACATCGAGCATCCGCTCGGATTTCAAAATAAACTAAATCGGATTGTTGCGAGATAAATATACGATACGTCAAATCTACGTCTCAAAGTTAATACGACGAGTAAATACGACGACGTCAAAATAGTACCGATCTACATCGCAACTTTGAAATATTATATATCATCATAGTTGGACGGTTAGATGGACGAAAAGTCACTTTCTGTCCACGGCCTCTTTGTCGTATTCTTCTTCTGGGCGCTTGTTGGCGGTCGACGCCCAGCTCATTAGCATAATCGCCACCTTATGAAAGGGACCCTGAACAGGATACGCTTACGTATGGATGGGAAAAGACTTTTACTTGTTACACGAAAGCAATCCATTGGTTTTCAGTTTCCGATAAGTTGTTCCGACTTCATGCGGCGTAGCGGATATTCGCGGATTTTAACTAATTTCTCCGATTATACCGACTCCAGAAGAAAAAAAACCCAGATTAAAGACGAGGGTTCAACACCACAGGTGGGCTTTTTTTTTTCTTCTTTTTTTTTAAACATTCTTTTGAAGCTACACAAGTTTGTCAATCAAAAAATCAAAAAAATAAAAAAATCTGTCACTCAACTCACATTTTCTGACTATTTGTATTAACGTATGATATTCATGTGTGTGTTGTCTGCATGCCAGTCCCAGAGTGCCCAGAAGCCAACGCCCTGGAGAACAGACCGGGCAGTGTGCGAGCCCACAGGAAACGTGTGTGTGTGCGTGTGTGTGTGTGTGTGTGTGTGTGTGTGTGTGGGTGTCTTGGAGAAAGGAAGTCGGACGGCGAGAGTTTGCACAGGTGCGTGTTTGTGAGCGAGTGCGTTTGAGGTCTTGCAGCCGAGCCTGCCCTCTTGGAAACCAGCATGCAGCGCCGGTTCTGCCTCCATCTTTGAGCAGATCCCGTGCAGAGATCCAGAGTGTTGAATGTAACGCTGAAGGAGAAGGAGTTCTTTGTGCTTCTCAAACAGCTGCGGGAGACTCAAGCACAAAACCTCCAGATGAGGCTCCAACGGGAAATGCGCGCCTTTTTTTTTTTTTTTCCTCGCGGCTACCGCACCTCTACGGGAACGCTAATTTTAAAGTAAATAAATCTGGAGACGGTGATTCGTGTTCGTAGAGTCGACAGGAAACTCCGTATCTGTGTCAGCGGAGTCGAAGTAATGTTCAAGTACGGCGGGCTGCTTTTTTTTTTTTCATCGGTTTCAAGTCACGAAAAACAGGAAATGACTACGAGCGGCTAAAAACGCAAAACGGGCCGTCCGAGTATATGGGGGAAAAAAAATAGTATGTGTGTAAACAGATATAAATCCGAAGCACCAATTATGAAGAGGTTAAATCGGGGGGGTCTGTGTTCGAGGTAAGTGTTACGTAAGTTAGGAACCACATAAAAAGTGGAAAAACGTAAATAGTGGACGAACATTTACACTAAATCATGTTTTTATAAATATATAATACAGCACACATATTCCTGCTGCTATTCAAGCATAACAGAGACCCATAGAATCATGAGTTTTACTGGACCTTCTGCCAGTACCGTTCTTCATCTCAGGCTTCTGGGTTCTGATGATTTAGCACCGGTACAGAATCAACATATTCACTGATAATATAAACCGTTTGCTGTTATCACACGGCTCCAGTGGGCCTCAAGTCAAGTCAACTTTATTTAAGAGCACCTTTAAAGGTCTGATGCAGGGCTAGTTGATTACGACTCCAATTGGGCCAGATTTTAAAACCGAGAAGCTTAGCTGGGCCGGACCTTTGCTAATGCTAATGATGCTAATGACAAATCTTTAAACGAACACAAATGAATGTAACGAAAACCTAACAAACGTCTGTTTATCGCTGCCGTTACACAGAACCAGTATCACTAAGAAAATCCCAAAGTGCGTAAAAAAACCAAAAAACCTATCGTTGCACAGAACCTGCTTTTATATTGCGTTCATGTGTGATCAGCATCATTCGCACGTCTACGTTGGTCCAAACATACTGAGCTACGCGACGGCGACCTTCTTGACATTAGCGAAACTTCGCAGAGAGTGAATTCCCCCCCGTCGATGGAAGGGATAACTTCTTTTTGCGTTGACATAAAAATTCCCCTTCTGTTGCAACGGCGAACGGGTTTCTGGCAAAGCCCATCACCTCTGCAGGTGGAGCAAGTCCGTCCAATCTACCGGCAAAGTTGGCGTTCGGCCTGGCGATGAAATCTGTCATCACGTCCGTCATTTGTGCTGATGGCGAGATACGTTTGTGGAGCGAAGGAAAATCCAGCGTTCTGCCTGAGCTCACGAAAAGATCCCAATCACAACGATGCGCTGCAGGAGTGTCGTTAGGCAACGCGTAGCGTTACATTCACGGTCTGTGGGAATTTCTGCGCGCCCGCATCTCGTGTTTTTCTCGGGTTTTCTCTGCTCTACTAGCGGGGCCACTCCGAGTTGGCTTCTGGGCCGCATGTGGCCCGCGGGCCGCTAATTGAATACACCTTGTCCAGTGTGTAAAGCTTAGGGGATATTTAGGGGTATATATATTTGAATAAATGGAATAAAATATTCCTAACTGTGATTTTTGTGTGTAATTTCAGCTGAAAGTATTATTTTTTTTAAGAGGAGCGCGTCTTCACTTTCATATAGGCGCCGCCGTGTTCTTGCAGACGTCTGGAGGGGGATTTCGGGGGTGTTCTGCTGTTTTTGTGAGGGGAGTGTAAAGACTCGACGTCAAAGTAAGATGAAGAGTCATGAAACATTAAGATGTAGGAGGGGTCCAGTGATGAGATGACGTGACTCTGTGATGATGAAGGGTTTTGAACTCTGCTATGACATAGTGACGTGGTTCTGGAACCTCTGGGACGTAATGACACGGCTATTACACCACAGTGACGTAATGATGTGACTTAAGTGCCTATGTCATGTAAAGGAGTGGCTCTAGTGCCTCTTTGACAAAATCCCCTGACTCAACTGTGTTAGAATTTTAAACTTTGTGTTTACTCAGGTTTTTCTTACTTTTATGTTCAATTGAGTTTGAAGGTACCACACAGGTAAGTCGGCGACCCGCACAACAATATTATAGGATAGGACAAACGTCAAACAGAGTTAACATGCAAAGAAAAGTGAAGACAATATAACTTAGTTCATTGTTTGCCTTTAAGCCATATTTTCACAAATACCTACACAAACAGCTATAGAATGTGAGTCTCCTCTGACTCAACACCTGAAGAGTCACTCAACAACTGGCAATCCTTCGGGTAGCCGGAGGATATTGTGGTTGAGAGTTCGGAGCTCAAATCAGTTCAAACACAACATGTTGATAAATGACTGCAGCTTCCCCTGTGGCACGCAACAGAGCCCGAGAGGTATTTTAGCTAAACATGAGCTAACAGGAGAATCAGATGGCGTGTATTTATTATTTCTGATGTAGTAGTTGAAGTGACTAAGGTGGGCTATGTACAGAAGCCGCTCAGGGAAAAGACGCTTCCGTCTCAATCCGCTCGAAGAGTCTGAGCGACAAAGACTTTCTAACAGACTCATTATTAGGCATCTGTCGTTGTATTGAGATCATTCATACTTTCTCCATTCTCTGTCGACTCTGATCGAAACGGTCAAATCAGATACGTGTGGAGACGCCAGGTGTGAACCGATGGACTCGGGGCGGTCCGCTAGAGATCGGATCACCTTCGATGGAGGTTCATATCTCAGTAATCTGAGCAGGGATAAGCTTTTGTCGAGGTTTCCAGCCGCACAGTTTCCAAGGGATTTCACAATCTGCCTCCGAAAAAGTTCCTGATGTTATCCATAATACAAAAAAAACTCATATAAATACAAACGGTCAACAAAGAATTTATTTTCTCTCGACTTTCATCTTAAGTGTTTTGGGTCGAGTCGACAGATTCTCCTTCTGTTTTCACGTCTGTTATAATTAGCGTCCAACGGTACTGCGATACCACATGGTACCAGCGTTGGTCCATTTCTCTGAAGTCAAAATTGTCCCAATAAATTACAACATGGTCAAAGACTGTAGGTCAACCTTTAAGAATCAACCAATTATGATGAGATGTTAAGACTGGCCCAAAGACATTATCTCTGACCCAAACCATGTTCTGAACTCCTGTTTCCTCCGTAGAATCTTTGTTCTGTTTTTATAAGTTTGCAACTGAAACGGCTGAGAAGCAAGACAAATATCGACTTGTCCGACAATAACGTACTAAGTAAGTAAGATCTCAGAAGGTTCAAGGTCAATGGCGATATTGTGCCATGAGGAAAACTTAACTTTGAAGCAGTCTGTGAAGGTAACTTGACCAAAGTCTTCCTCTTCTTTACTTTCTGGCTGTTATCTGTCAGGGTCGCCAGATATCATACAGGTGAGCTCCAATGGTTTCATGGGACTTTTGCGGCGTGTTTAGCGGCCCAGGAACAAAGATCATGCATGTCACGGTTCCGTCTTCGACCCAGCAGAACACCGAACACTTGAGCTGACCGGAAGGACGTTCAATCGGACCGATGGGCCAATGTGAGGGCAGGTCGGCCAATATGGGAGGGCCCACCAGAAGGCATGTGGGCCCCTCAAGTGTCAATCTGGAGGGTGATTAAGGGGAAAATTAAGCGAGTAGGTGTCAGATTAGGACCTGACCTGTTTACGTCAAACAAAAGGGGACAAGGAGGACATCCCAGTTTCTTATCATCTATAAATACCAGTCAATCCTGATTAAACTTTTTCTTCACACCTCTTTGCCCTCACACTCGTCACCATGGTGATATAATACACTCACACTCTTCCAATCCTGAGGGGTGGGGGGTAGTGGGGAGGGGTTGTTGTCTTAGCAGTATAAATTGACTGGCTGGAGTGGACAGATAACAAACAAACACAATGCAGTCTGCAGACCACACACACACACACACACACACACACACCAGCACACACACACACATCTGGGTGGGCTTTCAAAAAGCTACAAGGGTTAATGACAGGCCTGTTTGGATGGATTGACTACTTAACCACAAACACACACACACACAAACACACACACATCCATATTCACACAAACTGACACACACACACACACACACACACACACACACATGCACACACACACACACACACACACACACACAAAGACCTTTCTAGTAAATCTCAGAGAGGCCTAACTTATACCAGGATATTCCCGTTTCCTCGCTATGTCCCCGAAGAGTCTGGGATATTATGGAATCGACATCGCCGCAGATCCTTCGTGTTAACGCGATAACTCAAAAACCACATCATGGACCATTTTCAAATTTTAGACCCACATAGACCTTAATGGGTGGAAGAACTGGAGAGTTCTTGGGAAAGTTGGGTTGTATTTTTCTGACACTAGTGGGAGCTTTATCCGCAAAATTGTCAGACCATAATTTCTAATAGTTCACATTTTACTCACTAGGGGGAGCTTTACCTCCAAAAGGTCTCGGGCCATAATTTCTCAGCCATTGGTCCGATTTAGTCCAAATGTGGTGCATATGAGGAGATCCATCATGTTTTGATTTTACCAAGAATATTGTGGACATAACTTTCATATTAATGTTCAATCAGGGGGATTGATTGTACAATGCAGGGGATTTAGGGGCTTTTCTGGGATAAATCCTTGTTGTTGGGGCAGACAGCATTGGTCTAGTTGCGGATGTGAGCTGGATGGCCTTCAGGGGAAATTCACAAGTACATTATTTTGAAATGGACATAGATGGTGTATAAATGAGCCTTAAACAGTCTAAGACGAAGAGTTTAGCCCAAAGTAATAGCGATAAGAGGATGAAGGTGATGATGATGTTAGACATGTGAGGGGGCTGAGGGGGGATTAGGGAATGCATGTAAACTGAGAGTTAAAGGGTTTAACACTCAGATTATCTCTTCACCAGATTAGTCCAAGTGTTCTCATCTGAGGAGGCATCGGTGTGCGTGAGGACATGTGCTACGGAGAAGACCCCTTATTTCAGGGGTCCCTTTAGAACATACAAGAGAAGTTCAGAGTTACGTTTTTTTTAATGGCCCTAATAATTAATTAAAAAATATAGGCACCTTCATGTACCGTGAACTCATCATACAAGATTCAGCGACATCATCATACCAGATGTAGTGACATCATCATACAAGATGCTGTGACATCATCATACAAGATGCAGTGACATCATCACACCAGATGTAGTGACATCATCATACAATATGAAGTGACATCATCATACAAGATGCAGTGACATCATCATACAAGATGCAGTGACATCATCATACAAGATGCAGTGACATCATCATACAAGATACAGCGACATCATCATAAAGCTGGTCTAGCAGAGGCTACGATTGTTTTAGTTTGACACATTGATAGATTTTCTTGAAGGCATGGAAACTTTATTTATATAGTATATTTCAGCAGCAGAGCAATTCGAAGTGCTCTTCACAAACAATCAAGAACATTGCGACAAAGTGCAAAATAACATTAAGACATAGTTCGAAACAGTTATCAAATATTAACAAAGATTAAAACATTAAAAACAAGCTAAAAATAAATGAATGAAAGCTCGAAGATCTAAGATCTAAGATCTATGCCCTTTCAATTTCAGATATCGTTCAGTGTTTTTCCTTAACAGGAATACTTTGTTCATAGTATTTGTTAAATACTATGAACAAAGTTGCTTCTACGAGATATTAAGAGCCGCTAAAGTGAAACATCCAAACCTTGTTGTCCTCATATCTCCTCCACTTGCTGAAGTTGAAGCTCTTCCAAAATTCCTCACGGTTTCTGGATCACAGCCTCATGTTTGTGGGTTTCTGATGAGTGATGTTTTCAAACGCCATTATACAAGAGGAAGTTTTAGCCAAACAACGTGATTGGTCGCAGATGTGGTACCAGCTGTAAACCCCAGTGAGACGTTCTTCATTGAATGTGACTCTGCCCGTCACCACGGCGCCGCCCGCGGGAGCCGTCACTATTTGTTTTCCAAAAAAGCATCGGTCACCTTGAAGGTATTTCTCCAACCAACAGGTATTGCATTGCACAATTTTTGTGAATTACTTAAAGTTATTTCAACAGTATTGTATTTGTAGAAAAGTTCCACCAAGTGACTAAAATACGACAGAACTCCTTGAGTCCTTGAGACCAATTTTGGCCTAAATGGGGCCGATGGTTGGGTGGTTATGTCGGAAAAACAGTGTTTTTTGGAATAAAAAGTTCCCCTTAGTGAGTAAAATATGGAATATTGGGGTAAAACACAATGTATACAAGTTCGATGCCCTCGATTCCATTCATAGGCACCAAGTTTGGACTAAATTGGACCTTAACACAAAGAATCTGCTGATATCCTGGTCCTTCCGTGGATATAGTAAATCAGACTTGACCTTTGACCCTCTCCAAACAGCGTTTGTGGGGGGGGGGGCTACGTCACCAGCTTTCACAAACATCGCTTGCAGTCTGAAATCTCTCCCATTTCAGACAGTTTCATCTTTATTTACACCTTGAGTCACGTTATGCTAACCATTCACGTGATGAGTAAGACACCATTGTCCCTAATGGCCGCTAGTGATGTCACCTTATGAGTCTCGAGGCATCAAACACCTGCTGGAGGTCAAATTTTGGACCCCCCACCAGTCAGTTAGAACTGAACCTCGAACCAGAAGTCCGGTTGCTTCAGCTCCAGCCTTCAGAGAAGTTGCTTGTAGCTTGTCGTACATAGATAGAGCATAAACGAGAATTTGGGCTGAAGTCAAGAAGAAGTGCATTTTGGGGGCTTAAGTGGCGTTGGCAGCTGTGGCGTTTTCAAAGATTACACACTGGAAGCCATTTTCAAGCCCCCTAAATACCGCTGTCATGTGAACAAGAGGCCAACCCGCCACAAAAGCTAACCGTTTCACGCAAAAAGTGTTGTCGTGTAAACGGCCCCTGAGATGACAACCGATGAATGGGTTAGTGTGAGAGGCTGTAAAAACAGCTGCTGGTTTTGTTTTGGGAACCAACATCATCACCACACACACACACACACACACACACGCACACACACACGCACACACACCCAGTCTGAAACACGCTGACTGAGCCAAGTCACCCTAAAGGAGAGGAACGGCGCCGTCACGCACCTACCCCACCAACTCCTTGGAAAAACAAAAGCCAATCACTTCTGTTGTGTGTGTTTTCACCCTGAGGTGCACACTCACATGCGCACACAAACTACTCACGGCCCTCTTGTCCTTCCACTCAAACACTAAGACATATTCTTTGTTTTGCATACAAATGCTCAGTCGTACAAACTCAAGCACCCCCTCCCACAAACACACACACACACGCACACACATACAAGGAGATCCACAAACAAACACTCGCTCTTCTTCCATCCATTCACCCACTCATCAAACCCACTCACACAGTCCAGGTTTACACATTTAAATGAGCGTAGTCACATTTTAATTGAAAATGCAGCAGTTCATGGTACATCTGCTGCAAAGTTACACTTATATTATTCATGCAGTGTGTGTGTGTTAGTGTGTGTGTACGCGTGTGTGTGCGTGTGTGTGTGTGTGTGTGTGTTAGAGTATGTAGGTGCCAAGGGTTGGACCGGGGCTTGGTGCCAGCATGGATAAAGAGCAGATGGCGACCCTGACAGGGCAGAAAACCTCCCGTTCCCACATTCTCCGGTTCTATTCAGCCTTCACTCCTACACTTCCATTGGCAGCATGGCATGTGTGATAGCTTACATTTATGCTTGAATGCAGCGTCGTGTTTGAGAAAAAAAGGGGCGAACAAAAACGTCTGCCCTCTTGTGCGCTCGACTTCTTTTCATAGGGGTCTCAAACGAGTTATGGGAACTGGGCAATCAAGGACTTTAGGTCTAGAGTGACCCCTCTTGCCAGCACTGGATAGCATTCTACCCTGTAGGTTCCGTACTCTTGATGCGTAGCCGTCGGGGTTGCAAGGAGAGTTGCGAGCCGCTAAAATCTCCCCTCCCCCCCTGGACACTGATACTGATTGGCCTGTTTGGTCCTACCCACTGATCGCTCCCTGGCATCTCACTCTGTTGAACTTGCAGCTTTTTCTCACACTGTTAGCGAGGTTAGCGTGTGATTTTGATGCACTGCAAGATTCCTCCCACCCCCACCGCCAACCCCACCGCCACCTCCAGCCAAGATTCCTAGTGGATAAAGGAGACCCTTTCCTTTATTTGAAAAAAACCTACGCTGTCGACACAGAAAGCAAGGTCATATCCCCGAAAACTTCCCAGCCCCCATTATTGTACACGCAGCCCCCCTGATTGAACTCACACACAAGCATTCATAGAGCGGGGGCAGAAAAATGACTTCACCTGCTCCCCAGGAGTGATAAACACTCAGGCCATGCCTCAGGGAGAAAATAGGGGGTTCGGTATCTTTCTCAAGGACACAAAAACACATGAAACACATGAGGGCGGATTCGCCGACCTTCGACCTTCTACCTCCCGAGCCACTTCCAGGTGAGTGTGTGTGCATTTTGGTTGTCGTTACTAAACATCATCACATTTTTTTTGTTTCTCTGTTAGCGCCCCCTTATTTCCTAGAGTCTAACTCATGTGAGATTTCTTTCTGCAAAACATTTCTTCACATCCTCTTTCTGGAGAAAGAAGAAGAGGATCGCCCGAGACAGATGACGAGGAGGACTTGCGAGACGGAAGAAAAGGAAATGAGGGATGCGTCCGAGGCCGATGAGTAGTATGACTAAAGAAGAAGTGGATTGTGACCGAATCCATCCTCCCCCTTCTTTTTTTTTGCACCGGGGATTTCACAGGCTGGAGGTCAAACTTAACCACCTGACCCATCGGGGGCAGAGGTGTCTGTCAGACTGAGTGACGGCCGAACGTTAACCTGTGACAGTTATTCTCACTCTTCAGGTGGAAATACGTCACTTAAGAAGTCAGGCTGCGCTGACAAATACGGAACCACACCGCAGCAGCAGCGGTTAGAATTCTAATAATCTGAAGAAACGCTGAAAATCACTGAATATTAAGTTATTAGAATTCTAATAATCTGAAGAAACGCTGAAAATCACTGGATATTAAGTTGTTTTTTTTAAGTCAATGGCCCCCATTGATGATTTTAAAGGATTATTCCGCTTAAATAGGGGTGGGGTATCATTTGTCCCCATCAGTCACTCCCATCTATGCAATATCTCCACCTCTCCACCCTCGCTTCTTCACCTTATCATTAGCCAATCTCAGCAGAGGCAGCATAGGTGTAGTTTGGAAAAGTTCAAATGAGCCATTTTATCAAACGTCTCTGGAAAATAGTTCATAATTCATGTAAATACGTATTTTTGGAGGCTGACTTTCATTTAACCGCCACATGGAATCAAAAAGATAGATAAATGGTTTTAGTGCGGTAGTTTCAGGTACAAAGTCAGATAACTTCGATTTACTCTATAATTTTTCTGGTTAACATCAAGGAGTTGAAGGAGTTTCCGACGTATTTATTAGTTCAGAACTTCATAAGTTTGTTGGACCTCCGCACACGAGGATGAAAAACCACCACAACTTCTCCATCCTGCTAAAAACCCGATATCTTCATCTACCGTCAGTGTGAGCACGAATCAAAGAGCAACAAGGACAAAGAAAACAAAGAACTATGAGCAGGAAATAAAAAGAATTCAAAGAAAACAGAAAGAAAGAGAGAGACAGATGGTCGTGTACCGTATTACCGATACCGACAATGACGGACAAAGACACCGTTGGATCTTGAGTCCTGGAATACCTAAAGAATCTGATTTTATGAGCCTGCTCAGCTCGGTTTTTGCTCCATCCTCCACCCTTTGCTCCCCATCTGGCCTCCATTGTCTGGTGGCCCGGAGCGACAGGTGGTATTGTTCCCATGAAGAGGGTTTCCTTGGTGGCACACTCCTGAGGGTGTAGCTTATCCACAAACACTGCTTCCTGTGTGTGCTCCAACCAGACGGGCGGTGTCCCGTCAGGATGTCTCATCTCGGCGCGTCGCCTCCATCAAGGTTCCCATGTGAAACAGACGCGGCTGGATATCGTCTTCACCGGTTTCCTGCGATTAAGGGCCCGCGGCTAATGTGAGCGTCTTCTCAAAGATAGAAGATCTCTGATGTTTCCTCAAGGTGGACCTTTTTTCACGTTTGAGGTCGTGATTTTAACACGAAAACGTGAAAGAGGAAGAGGAAGAGGAAGAGTTCACCTTAAAACATCAACATTTAACAATTTACACATTTATGTTATAACACAGGAGAATTGGCGAATTGCTTGGTTCCATCTCAACTTTTAAAAATAAATGAAACCTACTTTTTATTGAGGTAATTTTAACGCTTTAACGTTCTCACCACGACAAAATAAATTGATGGAAAAAATATTTATTTGCATATATTATTCCATTTATAAATTTGATATCTTAAACACACTTATTGTTACATACTCAATTATATATAATAGCAGTAAATTACATTAATTTGCAAATTTTAGCCTAGAAATCAACATTATTTCACTATCGGACCGTTTTTCACTGGAAACATGCAAATGTGCAGCAGCAAATATTCCTCCGCCGACTCTTTCATGTGGATTTAAACGGCTTTTCTGACTGGCGGTTTGCCCGTCAGGTGTGCTCAGCCTTTTTGAGGTTTCCTCGTCTCTAATTTTAGAAAGTGGAAACCTGGTAGATGTGGCGTGGGACGCCAGTAAAGTCAATACTCCGATGAATAATGAAACGCCAGCGCCGCCGTTGATGTGGTTCATCGTTTACCATAACAGGTCGAAAGGACGGGAATAAAAGATCCACGGAATACAGAATGTAGTGTGTGTGTGAGTGCACATGCATTTGTGTTTGTGTGCGTGCGCTTGTGTGTATCTGAGTGTGCGTGTGAAGTGTATATATGTGTGTGTGTATGTGTGTGTTTGTTTGTGTGTAGGTGTGTGTATGTGCATGTGTGCGGGTGTGTGTGTTTGCGTGTCTATGTGTGTGTTGGTGTGTTCGTGGGTGTGTACGCGTGTTCGTGTGTGCATTTGTGTGTTGGTGTGTGTCTGTGTGTAGGTGTGTGTGTGTTGTTTGTGTGTGTGTGTGTGTGTGTGTGTCTGTGTTTGTGCGCGCGTGTGTGTGTGTGTGTGAGTGTGCATTCTGTTGTGTATGTGTGGTGGTGTGTAGGTGTGTGTGTTTGTGTGCGGGTGTGTGTTTGTGTGTGTGTTTATGTGTGTGTGTGTTTATGTGTGTGTGTGTGTGAGTGTGTGTGTGCGCGTGTGTTTATGTGTGTGTGTGTGTGTGTGTCTGTGTCCGTGTGTGTGCGTATGTGTGTGCGTGTGCGTGTGCGTGTGAGTGTGCATTCTGTTGTGTATGTGTGGTGGTGTGTGTGTGTGTGTGTGTCCGTGTTTGTGCGTGTGTGTGTGTGTGTGCGTGTGAGTGTGCATTCTGTTGTGTATGTGTGGTGGTGTGTAGGTGTGTGTGTTTATGTGTGTGTGTGTGTGTGTGTGTGTGTGTGTGTGTGTGTGTGTGTGTGTGTGTGTGTGTGTGTGTGTGTGTGTGTGTGTGTGTGTGTGTGTGTGTGTGTGTGTCTGTATCTGTGTTTGTGCGTGTGTGTGTGTGTGCGTGTGAGTGTGCATTCCGTTGTGTGTGTGTGGTGGGGTGTAGGTGTGTGTGTTTGTGTGTGTGTGTGTGTCTGTGTTTGTGCGTGTGTTTGTGCGTGTGAGTGTGCATTCTGTTGTGTATGTGTGGTGGTGTGTGTGTGTGTGTGTGTGTGTGTGTGTGTGTGTGTGTAGTCGGACTGACTTTAGGCTGTCATTGCTCATTAGGATAATGACTGTGGGACCTGGCAGGTGTCCAAACTTTGAGAGAGGGATGGTTGGGAGGGGGGGAGGAGGATCGCGAGCCAAGAGTTATAATGGCCTTGGGGGGGAGTTGTGGGAGAGGGGTGCCACTTAATGGGATCACATTTCATCCACTCCTTCACCCCCCCAACACACACACACACACACACACACCCCTCCCCCGTCTGGTCTGGTATAAACAGACGAAGACAGTGACAAACATTTATTCTCCGTCTCACACAGATCAGCATAAATTCTGAAGTACAAAAAGACAAACATACCATAAAATTGGAGGCAGCTTCCTCCTCCTCCTCTTCCTCCTCGCCTAATCCTCCGACACATGTTTTATGTTACAGCCCCCTGAATAATGAGCGAGCGTACATGTTAAGGATTTTTTGGAACATTGTGCAGCTGTATCTCCACTCTGTCAGAAAGAGTGACTGACTTTGACCCTTGACCCCGGGCGCCGTTTACGCGCCGACGTTTCTTTTCTTTGCTTTTTTTTTCATTCTTTTGACCATTTTCTTCACGTGACAACATCGATTCAGGGCGTGAAAACATAAACAACGACTCCGGCCACACCAGTCCGTCTTTCGCAGAATGAGGAAGTCTTTTTAAGGAAGGAAAGAGATTTCCTCGTCGCTTTTATCTCGACCTTTGAAGAGAAACATCAAGACGCCAAAAGACGAGATTGAGATTCAAGTTTTTTTCTCTGCGTCTCAAAAAAAGTCCTTCTAGTTCAGAGAAAGTTTCCAACCGGAACCGACCCGACAGGTTCACCTCGGTTTGAAATGAGGTTAGTTGTATTTATTCAGGCTAATCAGCCAAAACATTAAAACCAACCGCCGAAGGCCTTTTTAACGTGGCACCATTCTTTTATCTAAACTTTTATACGTTGTAACATAAATTATAATTACGTAACATATAACATTATAACTATTATACATTATAACATATATTACAATTACTGTCACATGGACTATATCAGCCAAAACATTATTACTATTATAAACTTTTATATGATTTACATTTAATGGTATTGATCTCCTCAAATTAAATGTGAAGTCATGTCGGAAAAACTATTTTTATGAAAAAGTTCCCCTAGTGTCAGAAACATAAACCAACCATCGCCAAAATCAATCCACTTCTTCCTCGCACTAACTTCTAAGAGGGCATCAAATTTTAAGATGATCCACGAAATAGTTTATGAGTTATCGCATTACCGCGACCTTCCAAGACTATTCGTCAATATACATATTCTTCTGCGTTAACACGACAGCGTTGTGAAAACATCGTACGCACAAGTACTGCAAAAGCGACTGAAATGCTTCGGTATGTCTACCAGGGTCAGTCGTTGGTATTTACAACAACGGTAGCGGTGCTACGCTAGACTTCGCTGACTCAGCAGATTTTTCGGCAGTAAATAAAAACAGATAGTCTGACAATATTGTTTTAGTTGTTCCGTCCAATTAGCCATGAGCAAGAATTGCGTCTGGCCAGTCCAGAAAGAAGACTTAAAAAATATTAGTCCAAGGGACCGTTTTCAAAAGTTTGCGTTTTCATGCCTTAAAAACGCTGTTGTCATGTAAACAACACGTGTCCAAGCCACAACAAAGTTTAGCATTTTATGTGACATCTGTTTTCCAGGAAGTAGCCCCCGACGCCGTGAAGCCGTATAGCCGAAGACATCGGCGTATTTACATAGTACCCTAAAAACGCGACTTCTGTTAAGGGAGAACTTTAAGAAGAAAGAAGAAGAAGAAGAAAGCCCAAACTTTCGCCATGTCAGAGGTGAATCATGGGATTTTTTTTTTTTCCCTTACATGAAGAGATGTTTTGGAAATCCTAGCTATTGGTATTCGTCCGGAGTTCCAAGCCAGTCATAATGAGCCGGGACACACACACACACACACACACACACACACTCACACGCACACACAAAAAGTCCTGCTCAAATACATTTTAATCACAGACACAACTCCTGGGCCGAAGCCCAAACAAGACGTCTGACTGTGAAACCCGAGTCGCTCTTTGAAGCGGTGCTGTCGAGTCGGACGCCGGTGCGAGGTGGCATGTTTGTCACAGAATCCTCCACCCGGGCGGATCAAGGGCGTTCGTCACACGCTCAAACATCACACGCGTCTGTGGGGAGCGGGATAATCTGTTCAAAATGAAAGGTCAGCAGCGGCTCGGGTCAATGGAGGGAGCGGACGGGCCCTGAATGCAGCACAAGAGTAATGGATTACTTTATGAAGCTGGTGTTCAGCCTCACATCCAAAACGAACGGACGTTTGAGAAGGACGAAGTCTAAAGGCTCCAATTAAACAAATGTTTTTATGCTTCACCTTCTGTCACATATACCAATCAGCCAAAACATTTTGACTATCATTCATTATAATATAAATTACAATTACATACATATAACAATCCGCCAAAACATTATGACTATCATTCATTATGATAGAAATTAAATTACACACATATACCAATCAGCCAAAACATTATGACTATCATTCATTCTGATATAAATTACAATTACACATTTATACCAATCAGCCAAAACATTATAACTATCATTCATTATGATATAAATTACAATTACACATATATACCAATCAGTCCAAATTTGTTGCAAATAAATGGACTGGTAAAAGGTATTTTATATCTGGTAAATAGATATTTTATTCTAGTGGATCATGTTTGACTCACTAGGGGGCGATATTTCACAAATAACGCTGTTTTTCCTGGTTATAACTTCTTCATCATTAGTCAAATTCAGTCCATATTTGACGCATATGAATTGAATTGTAAACATCCGTCTTATAAATATATTGTATTTCACTGTAAAAGTATATATTTTACTCACTAGGGGCAGCTTCTTTTTTTACTTTTTTTCGAATAACAGCCATAACTTGCATCTTTGATGAATATAAATCGACTCGAGGAGATCCATCTTGTTTCATATTTTACTGTAAAAGTTCACATTTTACTGATGAAGGGGATGTTTTTTTTAAAATTAAAAACATTATTTATCCGAAATAACTATACAACCGGAGGGTCCGGTTTCCAACACTAGGGGGAGCTTTATCTGAAATGTTTTCGGCCATATTTCACAATCGTCAGTCCCATTAATCTCAAATTTGGTGCGTTTGAATCGACTGGATCTATATTTTTATATTAAACAAGTTAATTGCAATATAAAAGCTCATATTTCACTGATTTTCATTCCTTTACACTTAAATTGAGGAGTTCAATCAGGGGGAATGATTGTGCAACGCAGGGGATTTGGGATTTCTCAGGATTGTAGCCTTGCTGTAGCGAACGATAGCAGAGATCTAGTTATCTTAACTTGTCTGCATTACTTCCACCAATGAGTTTGTTTAGTTTGAGGGATTTCAACGCATGGAACTTTGGAAGGTTTTAAATTGAACGTTACCAACGGAACTTTTGTCCAAGACTTTTCACCGCCGAAGAATCGTCTTCACTCCTACCTGCCTTGCTGCAGGTATTTCACCTCCTGTGAGGTCACTAAAACACCTTGAGAGTTGTTAAGGTCACATGCGTACTGCTGAGGCCCTCTGCGCTGTTATGGGTCGTCCGGGTGGTTGAGGCCATCAAGAGGGGAAACAACATTGGTTTTTGCATAAAACCATAAACCTTCGTCGTTTCAGGGGCCTTAAATGCAAAACTAGAGTGTAAGAATGGAAAGCTGTTACCAGTTACGGCCACACTTTGCATCATGGGGCTATTCATGGACAGAGCATCAATAAAAACAAGAGCTCCCTCTCGTATGCATGCGAGCACAGGGTCTTCTTCTGGGGTGATGGTTGTTTTATCAGCATTTTCTATTATTCTATAGAAAATGAAACACAATGTTTCATGTTGAGTCAAATTCATCGTCAAACAAACGTCTTTACGGTTGGTGGAAATAAGGGGGTTGGATCAGGAAAAGAAGCAATTAACTTTTGTATTTCCATCATGAAGGAGTGGATCAAGATTTTTATATCCCAAGAAGTTGTGGATTTATCATGAAATGGTGGGAGCTTCATCTCAAACACTGTTTGGGTAATAATGTCTCAATTTGGTGCATGTATTTGGGGCACCAATTTAGCATTTAGCATTAGCATTTAGGACCTTATATGTATGAGACACACCGGGTCCAGGTGTTTGGCTGAAACTCTGGAAAGATGAGGCCCATCCACGACATTTATACCAGGAAGCAAGAAACAGGAGAGCGTGGCGTTACATTTGCATAAATTCTTACTTCCTCATTGAAAACGGCTGCCTGGTTTCAGTTGAGAGGATACATTTTATATAAAATTATAACTCTTTTGTGTAGTTTTTTTTTTTTTGGAAGGTCTTTCATAGTTTTAGCAGGAAAGGATGGGAAGATGCCAAGTGGGACCATGCAAACCCCAGCTGCTGCTCCTGCGTGAGACCGCAGGCCTCCCTGCGTACGACACAATATATATGAAGGGTTGTTCAGCCATTCTTTAGCATTTTGATGGGTGTGTGTGTGTGTGTGGTGTGTGTGTGTGTGTGTGAGGGAACGCAGCTCGCCTGCTGTTTACCAATCGAGCCGGAGGAAAGTGATCTGTGCCCCGAGACAAAGAGGCGAGGGCAGAGGGGGTCGATCCATTAGCAGGTTAATGCAGTGTGTATGTGTGTGTGTGTGTGTGTGTGTGTGTGTGTGTGAGGGAGGTTGCATGTTTTT
This sequence comes from Lophius piscatorius, assembly GCA_009660295.1. Lineage (NCBI taxonomy): Eukaryota > Metazoa > Chordata > Actinopteri > Lophiiformes > Lophiidae > Lophius > Lophius piscatorius. Next base: position 25,313 of record VRLP01000272.1, read on the forward strand.
GCATCCATGTCAAATTGCGACGTTCTGGGTGGGAGCCTTTTCTTCACTCTCGACCCAAGGAATAAAGTCTTTTCTAGCACACCTCTCGCTCTGAGAGAAAAGTGGAGAGGTTTCCCCGGAGAGCTGACCTCTCTCTGCCGGTGGGAACCTATTTGTCTCTCTCTCTCTCGCTCTCTCTCTCTCTCGCTCTCTCTCTCTCTCTGTCCGCCTGCGTCTGAAAGGAGGATGCTTTAACCAACGCTACACTAACTAGAGATGGTCTCAAGTTTCACCTTTTACCAGAGTCCCAGGAGGACGCACTCAGCTTTCTCAGGTCGAAGAAAACATGACAACCTTTTCTAAACAAAATGAGCCGGACAGAAAGGACTTTTGACCCGAACGTGAAAGAGAGTATTCATTTACCGATGCTGGGATAATATTTAACGGCTGCATTATAAGGCAAAGTAACGTGGCGGACATCCAACGAGTTTAGACGAGTGTTTCCTCTTATAACTGATGAATTTGTCGGATTTTAATCCCAAAAAAGAGAAAATTTAAGCTCCGTTCACATTAAAACAGCGTCAATCCTCTTGGAGGTGCTCAATATTGCATAATAAGCTAATTTGTGACCAGACGTTAGTCAACCGGACGGTAACTATCGCGTTCAGATGCGCAAAACCTAATTTGGACAAATATGTCTTTTTCTTTTATCGGTGCAAATTTTTGGACCAAATTAGCTGAAAATGCAACTAAACGTGTTCAACAAAGATATTAAAACATGTCAGAAACAGAAACATTTTCTCACTAATAAACACATCTACAGACTTCTGATAGAACCGTCTAGTTTTGTTTTTGTATCGCACCGATAATTGTACTGCACTTTTTCTCTTATTTCTAAGAACTACTTTTAAAAGACTGGACTGATGTTGAAAATTAGCATTTTGCTATAAACACTAGAGGTTGCGATTCACCTCTGGTACTACATCTGCTGCCACCACCTTGTCCACATCCATCCAGTCGCGGCTTAAAGATGTCATATAATCCACGCGTACCTGACCTTACTCCGTCTATATATTTCTCAAATGAACAGATTCACACACCTGAGCGTCTTTTCCGGTAAAGAGACGCCGAAGAAGAAGAAAAGGAGAAACTGAAGAGGGGGACAATTATCACCATGTCCCTTGAGAGGTCCTCCACTCATATCTCTGCCTCAGACAGGAAGTCACACATAATGTTGGCTAAACGGAAAGATACCAGGGGTTCCCTGAAGGAAACCTGACACCGCAGGACACCGGATCACCGATGGGGCCCGGGCCTCCTCTTCTATATCTGCAGGTACAATAGAAGCTGCTGCACTAAGTACCATTCAGCACGGGTAAGGGATATAGGGCCACCATGTATGAATAGAGGAGGCAGGTAAGTATCTGCTGCTCTTTATTCAGAGGGGATTATGTCACGGTACCACGGGACGAAGAGGATGAGATCATAGAAACGAGGGTGTCACTTTCACCTGCAGGTGACACCGTTGGACAGTGGTTACCGGTACCTTCTTCTGGAGCGGGCCGCATGAAGAGCTAAAAGGTGCTGAAGCTCCATTCAGGCCAACAAGACGGTCCTCAAACCAGCACCAAGAAGTAACATTTGAACTCACCGTCAGGACTACGGCCGATGTCATCCGACTCTCCCGTTAGACCACATCCCACAGGTTCTCCTTGAGGGGGGGTTTGGTGACAGTGGGGCCCATTTCAGTCCAGCAAACTCATTTTCATGTTCAAGAAACCAGTTTGAGAAGATTTGCGCTTTGAGACATGGCGTGTTATCCTGCTGGAGGCAACCATCAGATGATGGGTCCGCTGTGGTCATAAAGGGGTGGAGATGTTCGGCAACAATGCTAATGTCTGCTGTGGCGTTTAAAAGATGGAACCAGTCTGGCCGTTCTCCTCTGACCTTTGGCATCTACAAGACGTTTTTTTCGCCCAGAGAACTGCCGCTGACTGGATATTTTCTCATTTTCGCATGTTTTTAGACTTTTTCTGGTTGTTTGGAGTTGAAAAATTATGTTTAGTGAGTCCTCACAAGCTTTAATGTCAATAAAATGACTACACATGGAAGTAATTTTTGCCCCTTTGACATGTGGTGTCCCCCAAGGCTCCGTCCTCTGCCCCTTACTCTTCAGCTGCTGGTCATAATATAAACAGGTTCAGTCAAATTGTTCAAAAATAAAAACAGAGACTCAAAATGAGCTCAACCAAACAGTCGAGCAGGACGCTAAAGGGTTAAAAAGGTGCTTTAACTTTCTTTAAAAGTGCAGCAGGCGTCTTTTTTTTCTATTTTTTTTCCCCTCTTCCACTTCACGCTAACTCAAATCAATCAGAGCGAGAGTTTTCGGTCTGCTTTTGCTCACGCCGCAGGAAAGTCTTCGTAAGAATGAAGTCCTCTCAGGGAAAACACCCTTTTTTTTCTTCTTTTCTTTTTTTTTTTTTTTTTACAGTGTTCTGTGTCTTCTATCAAACTCCTTTCATTAAACAGTAAGTGTAGATAACTTTGTTTAACATGTCATTTTCCCTCCTCAGATTGCGGTCGCGGATAAGCTCCTTGAAAACGCCCACCGTGATAAACCGCACCAGTAGCAATTAACACACTAAAGCAACAGTTTTTTAACAATGACTGGAAGATTGAGACACAAACTACAAACTATGAATACAGACTTTATATCTCCCAAAAGTCCCCTGTACCCTGCATTGTACGACTGAACTCCTCGAATAAAATGTGAAGTTACGTCGGAAAAAAAGGGTTTTTCATGGAGAAAGCTCCCCCTAGTGAGTAAAATATGAACTTATGGAGTCAAATATGATATAAATTTAAGATGGACCTCCTTGAGTCGATTCATATTCACCAAATTGGATTAAATGGGACCAATAATTAGGAAGATATTGCTGGAAAACAGTATTATTCATACCATTTTTGGATTTACGGCATTAATGCTAACAGTATATTATTCATATTATTCATACTATTCATATTATTCATATTATTCATATTAATCATAAAGGTATAACTACTTACATTTTAATAACAATAATGATAATAATAACAGCAATATTTATAATAATAGTAAATATGATAATAAGTGTTATAATATCAATAATAGTAATTATAATAGTAATGAGCATAGTAATAATAACAAGAATACTAATAATGATTAAAGTGATGATAATTATGATCGTAATAGCAATATTAATATAAGTAATAATACTCATAATAACAATATTAGTAATAATAATAAAATGAAAAATAATAATAATGAACAAAACAACAACAATGATAATAATAGTAATAACAAGAATAATAGTGATAAGAATATCAATAATAATACATATTATTGTTATTATTTATACATTTATATATTCTTTTACAGGTACATGAAACAAACAAACACGCCGCTGCTATTATCGTTGAAATGAAATATGTAAATTCACTGGTGGTTTTGTGGATTGGGAAAAGAGCGGTCTGCTGGCAGAGATCAGGCCTCCATACAAACGACGCAGGTAAGACGCGTTCAAGTGTCTCGTCGTACTGTGGGAATACGCATCAATGAGAATGAAGGTCTCATCACCCCCCCCCTGCTGTGGAAAGTAAACGCCACGACTACTGAGCGCCAATTTCGGCGCCTCTTTATGTGGAGCTGCTGCGCCTTCATTCTTCGGCTTTATTTTTATAACCTTTACGCTAAACTTTAAGAATCAGGTCACGTGAGGCGTGAACAATGTTGCATCGAAAACTGACGGCATGACCCCTGACCTCATACATTATGGGACAGGTGGATTTGCTCCATTTATTGTGGCGTATTTCTGTTTTGTGGGACTTTATCGTGAGTTTAAAGGTACCATAAAAATAAAGTTTGATTGATTCATTGTTTGAGTGATTGAAGCACTGCCCTATGGACAAGGCTAGCCACCAGTTTAGCTAACATCGGAAATGTGCTTTTAGCAATATGTTAGTTTGAACTCGATAGCTAAGTTATAACTTAAGACAGAAGTAAGAAACTAACATTAAAACTAAGCACCAGCGTTAGCCTGGATTTACATTTATGACTATTTATTTTGGGAAATAAGATTCGGGCCTTGAGCACAGCTAACTAACAGTTTAGCAAACATCTTAACTTCCCAGTAAGAGCCCATAAAAGTCATTTAAGGTGTGTGATCGCCACGGAAATGTCACTTCAGGTGAACAACCGCCGGTTTGAGTATTTGCTTGAATGTGACCTTCTTTTTTCATTTAATTTCCATCCTGGCAAAGTTCCAGTTCGCAGTGGCAGGGCTTCAGGGTGAAACACTTTGAGCATACACTCGGCAGCAACGCTGATATGAGTGGCAGGCCGGTGGTGGGGGGTGCGAATTTCCGAAAACAACACCACAGATTAAAACCCACAAACAAGACAATCTGTCGTTGTTTGGGGTTTTTTTTTAATCGACGAAAGGTTACCTGTGAGGAAATGCAGAAACCGTGTCTCTTTCTGTATTTATTATATCGCATAAATTAGCCTGCGCTGCGTTTATACAACCAGCGTCGGCCTCATTCAACCTTTAAATCATATTTTTCCTCGGGGTTTTTCTCAGGATTCGGGCTCAACAGTTCCCTTAATCCGTTTATTTAATTCTAAAGAAATGTTTACGCGAATGTGGACTTAATCGCCGTAGCCCCACTTTAACTCCCGTGTTTATAGAATACAGCGAATATCAGGAACCCTTTAATATTCTCACCAAGGGAAAAAAACATGGGGAAAAAAAACGTTTCCTTGTATATTTTATTTCTTTGGGACGCTCTAAATTTACTATAAAATGACAAATTGTGTCAACGAGCATATTTTTAAACAATAAGACTTAAATGATGCAGTTTTATGTTTCAATGAAAATAGCTTATTTTAATTAGATTTGCTCAGCCTGTTTTTAGAAAACCGTTTGACCTTCACTAAACTTTTGTTTTTACTTGTATGGAGTTACAATTCCTCCCTTGCTTTTAAAATGCCAAACGAAATTCTACTACAGCCATGGTTAGTGGCTCCTTTGACCTGTGGTGTCCCCCAGGGCTCGGCCCTCGGCCCCTTACTCTTTAGCTCACACATGCTAATGCACACATGCTTTCAATAAGAAATAAACCTCAAATTTCGGACCGGACCTCAACATTCCTAAACTTGGGAAGACCCTACTGTGGGGAAGGGTGAAGTTCTGAACTGTGGTCTGGGTTAGATTGTTCTGTCGGCCCAGAGAAGTTTGACCTGTATATCCTGTTTCTGGCGATTACACATCATCCAGGTATAAGGATACAGAAGCGAGTGCGTTTTCTTGTAATCCAACTTGTTTTCGGACAACCTTTGCGCACAGTGTTGCTCCATTACTCACCTCCGAACATTCATCTTCAACCTCAACTGTTGAAGGAAGACGAGGGGTGACTCACGGCTGGGTTTTTCCCCCTCGGAGTGAAGAAGCAGTACAACATACCTTGGGCGGGGTTGTCCCTTCCTAAGGCGACCGTTTTATACATTGAGTTCATTTCCTGGATTTTCTTTCCTTATTTCTGCGTTCTTTAGTGACATAATACCGTCTGATGGTTTATCTCCTCCGTGCTTCATTTCATCTCCACATTTCGTTTGTGTCGACTACGTGAAGGTGTTCTTCGTCACTTGACACCCATGAATGGAGTCTGAGAAGTGAGTCAGAATCAGTTTATCTTTAAAAGAAACTTCAGTTGATGAGTAGAAACCAGTCAGAGTCAGTTAAACAGCAGACGATCTGAGGTTTGAGCTCAGCATATAAGCCAGGCTTATTTTAGTAAGTCTGACTTATGTTTTCACTTCTGTCTATTTCTTTTGTTTCTTTGTGAGCAGGATTATGTAAAAACCACAGAACAGATTTGTATGAAATTTCCTCTCATAAACAGTCAAAAAGAGGGGAAAAAAATAAAAAATATATATATATCTGTATAAAAGTATACATCTTTGGTGACTGTTTACAGCGTTTACAGGTGTTTACATGTGGTTTACACCTGTAAATAATCAGTGTTTACAGGTGGACAACAGGCCCAACAGCGAGAAAAAGGCAAATTATTTAGATTTTTTATATTTTTATGTGATGAACTGGCAACTTGCCCAGGGAATGTCCCGCCTCCTGCCCGAATGACAGCTGGGAGAGGTTCCAGCACCTTAATTGTCTTGACAGGAGAGGTTTTTTTTTTTTTTTAGAGTTTCCTCTCATAAACAGATAATAACAGAGGTTAATCCAATAATATTAACAATCGCAGTCCGTAATATAAATATATGATTTTAAGAAAAACAAATCCGAAATGTCACAGGAAGACGTAGATTAAGAGCTTGTCCAGTTATCTGACAAACAAATTGTGTATTTTTGAAGAAAACACGTAGAGCTAGATGGTAAATCAAAGATGGAATGAATATATTTATATCAAAAATAGACAATTTCCTGTCCGGGAAGTCCAGGGAAGTGCTCGTATTTTTGAAAAGGTCAAAGGTCATGTTTTCCCAGTATCAGCGATGAAAACTCTAGGCAGGCAAATTAATACAAACAGAACTTTTTGAGAGTGTCGGCGGTCCGTTCAGACCTCTCTGGTATTCTGGCTCGCTGACTAAGCCTCTGAATGGAATTAAAGCCCAAACACTGGAGAACCGGGTCAATTTATGGGCATTATTCCTCATTCAGCGCGGAATGAATCAGAATTTGGACAACTTAAAATACAATTTGACTCCAGGCCACCGGGCGTTCCGACTTCTCCCCCGCCGGATTTATTGTGCTATAAATTTTTGTTTATCGGATTTATTAAGGAGAGCTCATTATGGGGAAAAAAAAAAAGAAAAAAGCTTGAACTTAGCTCGAGTTCAAAAACCTTCAAGTTCCGAAGCTCTGCTGAAATGAAATACAGAGTTTTATTTTCATCTGTCTCTCCTCTGTCATCACTCCTCAGCTCGGTGACTTTCATCCCTCCAGTCGCTTTAGATCTTCCTCATCTCCTTCTTCATCTCCTTCTTCTTCTTCACTCGCTCCCCGGCTTCATTGCTCCTGTTGGACCTGAGTCAATATCTCGAAGGCGGAGACTGGGACTGTTTATTCCTGCCGGGCCTCAGGTGATGCAGCTGCTCCTCATTTTAACCGGGACGTTTTGAACTGTGCACTGAATCCCATCATGTATCGTATATAGGAAATAGCCGACAGATCTTTTTCAGATGTACTCCCGTCTCCTGCGGTTTGAATCCACATGAAACACTTTTTCCTTCTGGTAGCGACGCTTTGAGATGTTTTCTAGTGACTGTTCTGAATCCTAGCTGACGTGCAGAGCTTGGATAGATCCAGATCACGCGTCAGACAAAGACAAGATGATCTTCTGGCCCTGGTTTAAGCAGAGAGTAAAAGAAGTGAAGATGAACGATTATTAAAACAAACTAGACTCTGAAAAGTCCCCAATAATTAATAATCAGGATAGATCTCGTTCATCTGCACCAAATTTGAACTAATTCGGACTTATGGTTAGAAAGTTGTGTTTAAAAAACAAACAGTAATTCCGTATTAATTCAGAATTATTCAGTATTCATGAAGAATCAGCTTGATAATAACTCAGGTTTACTCCTACAGCCCACTGGAGACACGAGGGAGGGGGGAAAAGGTGACATCAAAGGCTTGTCGGTAACTCTGAGGGGTTTTACTCTGACTAACGTTACATCATTACGACGTTATAAAACATTCAGCTGCGTTGTAAACTCACCAGCGATGTCAGGCTAACATCAAAATCAGAAACTCCTGCGCTTTTATTCTGAAAATCCAGATCCACTGATGGTCACACTTGAGGCAATCACTGAGACGTTAATGGAGGGATCTGCGTGATTCTTTCCTGAACCTGGGCTACTGTTGTCAGGCCTTGGCGGAGGTTTGGGTTCTCTGAGTGATCTTCGCTGCTGGTGATGAAAAAGCCTGAAGCTTCGACTGGCAGGTCGAAGCATGAGGAGAAGATCAAGCTGCTGCAACATCCGTCAAGATCGATCACATCTCCACTCTACACGCAGAAGGTGGAGGACATCGTAAATCACGTCGGACACATTGCAACACATCGGCTCAGAGTGGGCGAGAGCGAGAGGGAGGGGGAAGAGAGTTAGGGGAATCTGGGAAAAGCTCCCCCACCTCCAGTCGTAACTCTAATTGAAGCCTCATGCCAACAATTGCTGCCTTTGCTTTTATGGCCCAAATTCAGCAAATGATTTTAATGAGAGGGGGACAAAGGTTGGGCCATGCTAACAGTTTTAAAACTACTGTTTTAATGGCTACTTAACTCAGAACAAATGTCTTTACTTAGCTAATCCTGAATTATACAGCATCTTAGCACATGTGATACCTCTCAAACACGCAAAACCGGAGTTTTAAAGACCGGCTTCACGCGACATCTTGAAATAACTTTCAGCGGCTAGAATTTCCCCAGATTTTTATTATATTTTTTTTTTTCCGGCCTCTTTAAGAAGCTCCAGATGAATATTGATATTCCTGCGACACATTTTCAGACGTTCGCTGACGTCATGTCGCAGAAAAAAAAAAAAAAGGATTCCGAGCGTCCTTTGATTCTTTTATGTCTTTCAAGTCAAATCTGACGACCTCAAAGGAACCAAATTACGGTTTTGGTGGAGGAACATGAAGGACGGTTGCCCCGGAGGGCTCGGCTCAGGCTCCAGTGGTCTACAGTTAGTCTTCAGACAGATGTGGTGGGGAGCTGCATGTGATCGGTGCCACGTTCGTTTTAGCTGAGTCAGCATGTGGTGGTTCACATCGGAGACTGATGCCGGTCTGGGAGCAGGACTTCTGCCGGGTGGCTCCATTAAGAAGAATTAGACGTTTGACTTCAGGTATGAGTGTGGAGATAAGAGTCGAGCTCGAAGACCCTGCCGGATCCGTTTACTGGTCGTTTCATCATGGCGGCTCGGAACAGGCGCGGCGCCAGGTTTTCCATTATGGCTGAGCCTTTTAATTACAGCAGTTTTCCTCCTTTGCCTGTTTCCGACTGTTAAGTCTCTCTTAAAACGTAATGAGATAATTCTATAGAGGGGAAGAAGAGAGTCTGATTGACACCAGTCCTCTCTCTCTCTCTCTCTCTCTCTCTCTCTCTCTCTCTCTCTCTCTCTCTTATCCTCACAGAAGTGGAGATACTTTTGATTTAAAGTTGTTTAGTTTTTTTAAAAACCTTTAACATCCTGCTCGGCTGTTTGGTTGAACATATTTTAAGTGTTCTTATTGAATAAAGTGTGTAACGTAATTATGCGACCCTAAAGAGTAAGGGGCCAAGTTAGTAGCCTTGGGGGACACCACAGGTTAAAGGGGCAATTCCATGAGTAAGGATTTACCAAACAGAGTTACGTAACTTCACGCAACCAAAAAAATAAAGTTATTATACGATATAATATTTTATTATTTCAATAAAATTTTGATTATTAGAATTAGAATTATTACAGTCCTCATCGTAAAATAATTTGTGTATTTATACACCAAATACACAAATTATTTAGGAAATAGTTCAATCCCAAATTTGTAGCTAGTTGGTTAGCGATCTTACAACCTAAGCTACTGGTCTAGCATAAAAACTTTAGAGTTTTAAGGTGATTTTGCGGGTCCATATGTACGATCAGACTTTTTTAAAGAAAAAGAAAAAAAAATTCATTTTCTAGCGGTTTTGTGTAAACGGGCCCTGAAAGATTCCAGTCTAGAACCTCCAGATCACTTTTATTGTAGTTTTATGCTACACCAATAAATCTGTCTTGACCTGACAAGAAAAAGTTCTGATCAGAAAATCATAACGGAGCATAACGGACTGGAACAGGAGGCGGGGATAAAGACAGCGGGGGCGGGAGAACACAAGTCGGGGCAGGAAGTGTGAAACCAGAAGGGATGTGAGTAACAAGACAAATCAGGAAACAGATGTATGAAAAAATAACAAAAGGTAAAACATGACCTAATCAGACCGGCTAGGTGTGTCACAGATAAGGCGGAACACGGTGGCGAGTTCACCTGTAGATGCCGAGATATCGATGCCTTTGGTTTCCAATAACCTCAGGAAAAAAAGCCCAAACAAAAGAACCATTAATGAAAGCAGAGCTGGATTAAAGTCGTCCAACTTTATCAGCCACTTTAAGAAACAGCAGATAAGCCAGTTAGTCGTGAAAGTTGATATTAGCTCCTTTAGCAGGTTAGCAGACACGCTTAGCTCGGCAGCGGCTAGTCGGCAGCATGCTAGCAGCTTTACAAGCCAAGGAGGGTTAACTTGATTAGTCTTTAATCTGCTGGTTTTACCAGGATCTTCACCAGAATCTTTCAAAACAAATAAATGGACATGACCTCCTTTGCTGAGGATAGTAGCTTTTTCTGATTGTTGCTCGCCCAGAGATTGTTTCCCGCTCTCTCCTGCTCCCCCTCCGCTATCAGGAGTTTCCCGCTCAGAGCGAGGTTTGCCTTTGACCCAGAGTCATAGTTACATAACGACGAGGCCCGGCACAGCGAGAGGGAGTGCTGCAGACGACCCTGAAGCAGCAAAGTCAAGGTCAGGCTAGAACTAGAATTACGCTGACGTCACCGACAGCAAGGGTCTGGCCTCGAAAAGTCCCCAATCCCCTGCGTTTTACAAGCAAAAAAACCCTGATGGAACTCCTCAAGTTAAATGTAAACTTAGGTCCACAGTATTTTTTTGTAAAAAGTAATAATATATATCGATATATATATATACATATAGACAGTAAAACAGAATTAATAGATAAATCACCTTGAGTTGTTTCATATTCAACACATTTGGAATAGATTGGACCAACAGTTGGAATAATAATGGCCCTAAGGTTTTCAGAGATACAGCTCCCACTAGTGTCCGAACTATACAACCGACGTTACTCAAAATCAACCCACTTCTTCCTCGCACTACGGCGTATTTAGGAATAATCATTGATAAGGATCCATGATATTCTGGACGAGTTATATCCGGAAAACAGTGTTTTTTGTATAAAAAAGAAAAAGAGAAAAGACATAGAAGAGAAAGAAGCTCCCCCTAGTGGCTAAAATATGATTTATTAAAGTAAAATATGATGTAGATTTACTAGAGTCAACTCATATACATCTACGTTGGACTAAATCGGACCAATAACTGAGAAATTAGGGCCCTAAACCTTTTGGAGATAAAGATTCCCCCAGAGGCGAAAGCATACAACCAAACTTTCCCAAAATCAATCCAGTCCATCCTCTTCCTGTCCAGTTGCGACATATTGTACGCAGTAATGTCACATATATTCCTGACTCTTGAGTGACGAGCGCAAAGAGTCACATGACAGATTTTCTTAAACTCTAAATGCCTTTTCACAAACAACGAACGAAAAACCCCAACAAAAGTGTGAAAACCGATGTCGGGTAAATGGCACCGGTGTTGGACTGGTACCGACCGGTTCTGTAGCATGTGAAGATTTTATCTGATACTCATGTTTGAAAGAGTCATTCATTTCGGTTTGTTGGTTTGCCGACCGGATTAAACAGGATCTGCTTGACGGATTCTCTTGAGCCGTGGTTAACTGGGAAGTTCCCGTTAAACCCTGGAGCGGATCCAGATAAAAGGGAAGACGCAGGATTTCTTTTCACGTTCTGAAATATTAAAAGGGCTCCCCACAACTTTTATGTTTATTACTCATCAGTGGCGGACTGTGATGGTTACTAATGCCTATCCCTGAAATTTATGGAAGAAGAAAAGTCATAATTTAATAGACATTCTATTTGAGACCACACATAATTGACTTTTCTTTTTTTTTAACCAATCAGATTTTGAAGTTGCTATTTAGGGCGTGTTCTTTGACAAGCCAGGGTATTCTAGCTAGGCTGGGCGTGTTTTTAGGTAACTGGGTAAGTAGAGGTACGTAATACTGACATAGTCCTATAACAGTATTAACAACAATATAATAGATAAAAAATTTAACCTTATTGGAGAAATAGGACTTGCCTACATAAAATATGTAAAATGAACTAATGATGGAGCTGAGTGTCCTCTACGACCGCGTTATTGGACTATTTTTTAAGGAAAAAAAGGAGGACAGACTGTATAGCTTGAGATGGAAAACAACTTTGGTGACTGTAATTTTTAGATATCTTGAATATCTGACGTTTTTGGAGGGCTAGCTTAAGGTGTTTAGCGCTGAAGGCCCAGATGGAGATCCCACAAAGTTGATTGAAACCTTGGACATATTAAATCGCATCCATCCCATCCACCGCCGCCACCATGTCCACCGCGGTTCCCTCATTTTAATGCGATAACTCAAAAACTGTTTCATGGATCATTTTCAAACTTAAGACCCACATAGACCTTAGTGAGAGGAAGAACTGGAATAATAAAGGGAAAGGTCGGTTGGCTATTTCCACTAATAGGCGGTTGTTTATCTCCGAAAGATTTTGGGCCATAACTCCCCAACAGTTGGGTTGGATTTTGATGCATATGTTGGGACTCGAGGAGATTTATTTAGTCTATGTATGAACTTTAGGCGTTTTTACCCACAAAAAAAAATACCGTGGACATAACTTCACATTTTTGCTTGATTGCTTGTACAACGCAGGTTACTGGGGACTTTCTTTGGATAAGTGACGACAGCATAGGTCCAGTTAAACTTTGGGATTGGATCCAGATAAAGAGATTTTCTCCTACCTTGTTGTTGTTGTTGTGTTTTTTAACAGTTTTTTGATACTTTAGCCATGAAACTAGTTGCACAACGGTCTCAAAGATTAAAAACCACTGGGTTCTGGTGCAGATCCAAGAGTCCGCGCTTTCTGTGACTTTCTTTTAACGTTCTGAGAACCTAACCCTAACCAGTTCTGAGAACCCTGAGGGAAGACTTTGTAATGGGGCCAGTGGCATTCTCTGAGTGCTTTCCATTTTTTACCTCGCCATGACATTTGGCCAGGAGCGCAGTGGCACATCGAGTGTATGCTATCATCATTAGTGGTTGAGGATCATTATCTGCAACCTGCAATCCAGGACTTACATTTTGTGCTCATTTCATCAATTAAGGAGATGGGCTTTGGAGCCAGAACTTGTTAAAAAAAAACATATAAAAAAAAACTCAACACCGTATCTGTCTTCGGCTATCACTCTGTCTGTATCTGTTAGAAATAATCCCCTCTTTTTCACTCAGTCCATCCACCCTCCCCCCCACCCTCAACCGTCTCCCTGCTCAGCGCGGTAATAGATGTTATCTGGGCTTTTTCAGCCAAAGTGGTGCAAAAAGTAACAGCGTAGACAAAAGGATTGGTTGGCGTGGTGCCCTAAAAGTAGAACCGAGCTCAGAGCTGTGATTACAACACTTCAGCTGTGTGTGTGTGTGTGTCTGTGTGTGTGTGTGTGTGTGTGTGTTTAAGATAGTGTGGACAGAGCTTGTGTTTAAGAGAGAGAAAGCGTATAATGAGGCTGATTGGAGGAACTGATTTCTTCTTCATGCTTGCTCGGAGAGACTGGAAGTCAGCCAGGTGTGATGAAGTTTAAGATTACCTGGGAGATTATCAGTGTGTGTGTGTGTGTGTTATTTTGTGTCTACGTGTGTGTGCCATGACGCATGACATGCTTGACTACAAAATCTGTGTCCTAGGAATCAGTAGTGGATAGTCCGTAACCTCTAGTATAGGAGAATATGAGCAAAACTGATATAAAAATAGCTCATTTTTGGCTAATAGCTAAGTAACCAAAAGGTGCTAAGACTAGATTGATGGATTGGGCCTCTTCATAACGAGCGGTGGCTCTTCGGTTTTCTGAGAATCTATTCAACCTTCATTTTTTTAAATAATGACCCCCGACTGCGTCTATGTAAAAAAAATTAAACCTCCGGCAAGTAACAACATTTCCCGAGGTTTATGAAAGATACATTTTTTTCTCTGTTAACGTCTGAATTATTGCCAGCCTATAAACTACCGACATCTCCAACGAACTCTCTGAGTATCTCGCAAATACCCCGTAGCCGCTTGTCTCCTGCGACTTCCACTTCAGCGTCTCCTTTCAGCCCACTGATCCCTCAGATCTACCCCTAAAAGGAACATCAAAGGAATAAAGGCAGCAATAGCCACATTGTGACGTCACCAAACTTTGAACACCTTTAGGATATGCCAAAACGTACCTGTGGATAAAAGTTTATGCAGATCCAACCTGTAGTTTTTCCTTGGTAACAAACAAACAAACAGACAGACAAACAAACAAACAAACAAACAGACAAACGCACATGAGTGAAACCAGGAGGGTGTCAAAAAGTGCGGTATAAAAGTCACAACATCACTCTGGTGGCGAAGCGAGGAGAACCAGATGTAGAACACACTCAGCCATTGTACGCATTGCTGACACATCGTTTCTGTACCAGCTACCGACGGACACAGAAGTCGGCTCCTTCAATCCTCCCACTCACACCTGCAGCTCCACTCCCACAGACACAAACACAGAGGAACACTCCCACCCTTCATCCTCACTGAGCCCTTCCCCACCCTTCCTTCTCCAGCAGCAGGCTGACCTTTAGCCTGGGGGACCTGTGGAGATGCAGACCGGCTGAGGCACGTCTGGTCGTCTGGATGCTGCGTGATTCACTCCTAAGACTTCAGAGGGGAAGAAACACTGAGTGGATTGTCCTCCGAGTTCAGCCACAGTTTACTTTCCTGGGCTTTGTTTAGGCTGAGACCTATCATAAAGCTGCAGGTGGAGGGATTACAGAGTCACCGTCTCGAAGACTGTGAGACAACAAAAGGAAAAGTGGGCCCATGCTGTTGTCCCCGACTGCAAGGGTATGCCCCCCTCCCCCCCCAAAAACCACAAATGCATGCGCTGTAAAAAAGTAATTCCCCCGAATTCCCTCCTTTCTCTCGTCACTATTTTGGAATATATTTATATAAAGATATAGATTTTTTTATTTGTTTTGCATTTACGCGTCTCCTTACTTCTGGACCCTCGCCGTCAATCAAACATTCATTCGGTCCTGCAAACATTAGGAGTAACAACAGCTACAAAGACTCACTCATCGGCCAAATGCCTGACATTTTCTGAACAAACAGTGGAGATAAATATATTTCAAATATAACCAATAGACAAACAAGCGCTCTCCGCCATCTGCATATGTAAACACGCGTGGTGTCAAAGGCTGCATTCACGCTCCTGACCCGCATCACAACATGTTTTGACAGGCGGATCGCGGGTTGAAATGAGGCAACATCATCATGTGGGAGGCTGCGGATGATTCCGAGAAAGTAGAAAGTGGTTCCGAGAACCGACGACGACTATGGAATACAGCTGCATGAAATGGTAATGAAGCGGAGGCATGAGCGCAGCAGGCCGCCGCGATTCACAGCAGAACCCGGAGACAAACAGGAGAGGTGGAAATCTGCTTCGGTCATCTGCGAGTGAAACTGGTTGTTCGACTCTTGTTTTTCAAAATCAATCTTTCAGTAATCGTCTTGATCTGAGATGGTTTAGTTGAATATTCTACTCCCTGCCCCAGAATGCAGCAGTAAACTTAATCGCCCCAATATGTTTTCCTTCCAGACCATTTTGTGGCAGCTATGTAGCATATATGCTAGCTAATCTGCAAATTGTACGTCAAAATGTTGGACGCTTGATTGCGACGACTCTGCTCTTTGTTTTAGGCACAATTTGCAAACCAATTGTTGCCCAAAAAAATAATTTACTATCACTTCAACTTTTCATCAAAATGAACATCAAAGCCATCAAGTCACATGTCAAAAACATCAAAACCATCAAAACCATATAGCTACATCTTAGCAAGACATCAAGTAACATGCCAAAGACATCAAAGACAATTAGTCACAAAGCCAAAGACATCAAAGACAATGAATCAGATGCCAGAGACATCAAAGACAACGAGTCACATGCCAAAGACATCAAAGAGAGTGAGTCACATGTCAAAGACATCAAAGACAACTAGTCGCATGCCAGAGACATCAAAGACAACAAGGCACTTGCCAGAGACATCAAAACTTTCAGGTCACATGACACATAGAAATCACTACTTCTACTTCTTGACACAGGAAGTTGCTATATCTCCATTCTAGAAACAATCTGCCCCCAACTTCAAAAGTTTTCCTTCTTCTATTTTATGCATATTTTTACTACAACATGATACCTTAACAATAAATGTAGTGAAAGAGTCCAGGTTCATACAGTGAAACAGTCCAGGTTCATACAGTGAAACAGTCCAGGTTCATACAGTGAAACAGTCCAGGTTCACACAGTGAAACGGTCCAGGTTCACACAGTGAAACATTCCAGGTTCATACAGTGAAACAGTCCAGGTTCACACAGTGAAACAGTCCAGGTTCATACAGTGAAACAGTCCAGGTCAATAAAGTGAAACAGTCCAGGTTCATACAGTGAAACAGTCCAGGTTCACACAGTGAAACAGTCCAGGTTCACACAGTGAAACAGTCCAAGTTCATACAGTGAAACAGTCCAGGTTCATACAGTGAAACAGTCCAGGTCAATAAAGTGAAACAGTCCAGGTTCACACAGTGAAACAGTCCAGGTTCACACAGTGAAACAGTTTTGTACATGTTTCAATTTGACCAGGAGGAACAAAACATTTGTTTAAAAATGTTCTAGTGTTTACACACATTGTCTCCTTTCCCTGATCAATATAATTTACAATATGAATGTTTGTTCATTGTTCTGACAGAAACAGAACCCTGTCAGATGCAGGCAGGTCCACAAACACAGGGAAACCACCAAAACCTCGGAATCAGAAGTCTGCACCCAAACAAGCATCTGAAACTTAGTCCGGACCTTCAAACACGAAACGGACTCTTTTTTTCACAGTTGTGCAATTTTAAGATAAGGAGATAATCTGCTTAAAATGCGAGGCGTTGCTTGTTCGTGCCCTCGTGAAAATGTGTCGGGGAATTGCAGCACCAGCGGGTCCGTGTCCAAAGAATGTCCCAGTTGCCAACAATTATCAGCAGTTCTAAACACTGATCCTACTGATTTCACATTTTCACCACATCTATCCCAGAACACAACTTTTATTGAACGTCAAATGTCACATTTTACAGCTGCAGGAAACAGGAACCAATAAAAGCTGCCTCTCTGACGTCGGCTCGGGGAAAACCCGAGACCCCCTGAAAAAGTTCTGCTGCTTTGATAGTGTTATGGTTGTGAATTCAGTTCTTTATTTCTTCGTGTAAAATTGTGTTCTTGGATTACGACTACTATGTGTAAATGTTTATCTGCTCACATATCTGTAAGGTGATTGGTCCCTTCAGACGAACTAGGCGGGGTTACGTTTACGACACTTTTCTCCGATCCGAATTAAACCTTTCCGGATATTAATGTCGGTCGTGACCTGTGATCTTTATTTCCGACCCGGTGTTTACAAGCATCGACTCATCTGATCGGAAACAGCTTTGCGACTCCAACAGACAATCCACACTCCCGTTCATAAGGTTGCGATAATGCTACGATGAGCTGGGCGCCGACCGCCAACAAGCGCCCAGAAGAAGGATACGACAAAGTCGTAACATTTCGTCCATCTAACCGTCTAAATATGTTCAACTCTTTCAAAGTTGCGATGAGTAAAAGACTCTCCGATGAATACCGATACTGTTTTGGAAGGCGGCGTATTTAAAATGCGTAAAGGTGAAAATCTCATCCGGAGCATTACGTCATAGGTTAAAATGGCGCCCGTCAGTGGGCGGGGTATACAAGCCACCGGGTGAACATTAGGGAAATTGGACAAGCTAAAGAATCTTGGCGGCTTTGACGAGGGCCAGATTGTGATGGCTAGATCATCGGGTCAGAACATCTCCAAAAATGGCGGGGCTTTTATGATGTTCCCGGTCTATGACGGGTCCGTGGTCGCTAGAGTCTCATCGGTACGTCACGTCTTATCGTCCTACAGCTGATTGAAGTATCTCAAAACTCCCTTCGAAAATCACCGGCGGCTCTGCCGAACATGACCGACATTTATCCCACTGTGTCTGGAGATAAGGTGCTACTTTTTGGGGTGACCTCTGACCTTTGCTGAGAGGAAGCAAATCCGGGTTGAGTCATCAACATCGGAGGGGAACGACGTCGTGACGACATTTTCCATGGGGCCACTGCATGAATCAGCTTAAACATTTACCTCCGCCTTTGTGTTCTTTTGTGCGGGACTCCTTTTCTGATAGGTGGGAGGACAGGAAGCGGTGGTCTCGGTTCAGCCGTGGTCCTAAAGGAGCCTCTGGTTTACTGAAGACTACTCATTAGCCCAATCCTAATCTCTTGGCGGGGTTCCCTCCTGACCACGGGGCTTTATGTGTGTCTATGCGAACAGTCGCTGCCCCGTGGCGAGATGTCCGCCCACCCGCGGTCGCCTAAGTGCTGCTATTTAGGGGTCTCCTGTCTCGTTTGGAAGGTTATTACCGTGGAAGTGGGGTCGGCCCAGAGCCGGGGGGCTGCGCCGCCAGATAATTGAAGTCCTTGTCGAGGTGGTCACATTTGACTGTGTAGGTTCTAAATTGCAGACCCTGACTGTTTTTTTTGTTGTTTTTGTTGTTTTTAAATCCGGTATAAAGGAGCCTGTGATTGTATTTATTTAATAGTCCGATAATTTAGCTGACTTACAGTTTCTCCACGGAGTCGCGGGCCTCTGATCTGCAGCTGCTGCCGAGCACAGGGTCCCATTTGTTCGGCTGTCGTCTGGGGTCGTGTTATTATTAATGGCGCTTGTACGACCTTAAGTGACGGGAGCTGCGTTATGGATCTGCTGCGCCGAGGAGAGAAAAGGTGCCTCTGTGTATAGAAGCAGAACTAATGGGGCGGGAGGGGGGAGGGGGAATTAAAAAAAAAAAAAAAAAGACTCACTCTCTTATTCGAGCCACTGTTTCAGTTAAGAGAGCGAGAAAAAATAAAGTGAGTGCTCAAATGGAATGACTGCGCTGCTGATTGATGTTAAAGAGCTGCCTGCTATTTGGTGATGTATTACAAGAAGTGTTTAACATAAAGTCTAACATTATAAGTAATGCAACTCATTCCCCGGGCCAATAAAACGCCGCCATTTTGGATCTAAAGTAGCACCGGGATGGCTTTAATGCAGTGTCATAAATGTACAACAAACCTTTCCCAAAATCCATCCAGTTCTTCCTCGCACTAGGGTCTTTCCACAGTATTTTCAATAAAAAAGAGTAAAATATGAACTATTTACTCAAAATATGGGTAAAACATGACATACTAGATAGATCGTGTCGATTCATATTTACCACATTTGGGAATAAATCGGACCTATGGTTGAGAAAATACGTCCCAAAACTTTTCGAAGGTAAAGCGCCCCCTAGTGTCAGAAATGATGAACAATGAATGAAGAAGAAAAAAAAGTCCCCCTATGGAGATAATGGAATAAGAACTATTCAAGTAAAGTTTGATAAATGCAGTCGATTCATCTGCACCACATCTGGACTAAATCGGAAGTTATGGTCCGAAAGATGTTGGAGATAAATCCCCCCCCCCTAGTGTTGGAAATTTACAACATACTGTTCCCAAAATCAGTTCAGTTCTTCCCCACACTAAGGTCTATGTTACTATAAAATGTGAAAATGGTGCATGAAATAGTTTTTGTGTTACTGCGTTAACAAGAAAGATCTGCAGCGGCGGCGGCGGCGGCGGCGGCGGCGGCGGCTGCGATGATGAATCCATAATCTCCCCGACTTTTCGTGGATATAATTATATTTCTATAATGATGCTGACTGTCGTCCTCATTGGCGGCCATTCTCCTCACACCAGATCACTCAGCCTATTAAAATGAAGGATCTCTTTTGGCCTCTGGTATTTTAAGGTCATGAAAGCGCCGTTGAGCGCGGAGGTTATTCTCGACTATGAGGTGTTTATCGTGTGCAAACAGGCGCTCGTGTTTGCAGTGTGATGTGCGTGCGCTACATGCTGGCCTGTGTCTATTCAGGCTGTATCGCCCGGCCGCTCGCGTACTCTCTGCACCGGGTTTCTCAAAATAGCTCCGGCCCCGCGGTGATTGTGTGTTTATGTGTGATGGACACTTCTAAAAGTGGGGGCGAGCTAGCCTGGCAGCTGAAGCGCTCCCCTAGCCAAACCTCCAGCTCAGTGTGTGGTTAGCCCGCGCGACTATACTTAGCATAGCGTAGCCTGTGTGCAGCTATGTGTGTGTGCTGTGGGGTCTGCCAGAAGGGAGACAAGGCGACGGCTGTGTCTACCCCTACCTATTAACTCTCTTGAGGTGGGGGCTGTGGCTAACGGTTTAAGCTAACCACAGCTAAATTGAGCTGTTTGTAAACGCAGGCCTAGAGCGCATTAGTGGGAGTCGTGTGTATAAAACTGTCATCGTAGTTCAAAACTGTGTTCAGCTGAGTCTTTGTGTGTATCTGTGTGTGTGAGAGAGAGAGAGACAGAGAGAGAGAGAGAGAGAGAGGGCGAACGAGTGGAACCGAGTCTGGTATGTACTGTGTGTTTGTGTTTGGGACCATGTTTACAACCCATTGGGGGACAACAGAGTGAAAATGGAGACAGTGAGCGAGACTTTAAAGGAAACAAACAGCAGCACCAGATGAGTGAGGGATAAAACATGGCCGCCTTTCTGGAAGCTTCTCATTCTAGCAGCTGTTCCTATGACTGCGTGTGTCATAAAATTTAATTTATTTAAATGAAAACAGGGCATGCATAGGTCCCGTAGTTTATTTCTCACTTCCTTATTGTCAGTGTCGCTGTTACTTGCATCCATCTTCAACATTACATCAGCCGCCGCCACCACCAAGATGAAGTGGGCAGCTTCATCTTGCCGCCGTCATATTGCTGTGACGAGCAGCCCTTTGTTTTAGAAAAATTTCTCTTTAGATATATTTATTATATCCCTGAAAGGTAGGGGATGTTATGGAGTCTTCATCGCGTACGCCGCACATCCTTCACGTTAACTTCTTCATGAAGACTTCTTTGTGTCTTCGTGATAACTCAAAAACTATTTCATGGATCCTTTTCAAATTTTATATCAACATAGAACTTTGTGCGAGGAAGAAGTGGATTCATTTTGGGAAAGCTTGGTTGTGCTGGAGCTTTTTCTCCAAAGGATTTTGGGCCACAATTTCTCAAGCTTTGGTCCAATTTTTTCCAAATGTGTTCATTTGTTCAAATTCATTTTCCTTTAATAGTACGTACGAAAACGACTTCATGGATTATTTTCCAACTTTACACCCCATAGATGTTAGCATGGGGAAGAACTGGATTGATTTGGGGAAAGGTAGGTTTTATATTTGTTGCAATAGGGGGATTCTTTTAACCCCAGAAGTTTTTCGCGCCATCATTTCTCCAACATTAATCCGATTTAGTCCAAATTTTTTTCGAAAGCTCGGTTGAGTAATTCCGACACTAGGTGGAGCTTTTTCTCCAAAAGTTTTTGAGCCACAATTTCTCAACCTTTGGTCCAATTTTGTCCAAATGTTTTACATATGAATTCACTCAAGGAGCTCAATCTCGTATGTTCCTTTGGAGAAGGATTTTAGTTCATATTTTACACACTAGGGGGAGCCTTTTACAAAAAAATTGATTTTTTTGGTCCGACTTAGTCCAAATCTGGCGCCTATGAATCGACTTGAGGAGATATTTCTTGTATATATCGTATTTTACTCCAATTGTTCATGTTTTACTCACTTCATGGAACTTTTTTTTAACAAAATACTCTTCGGACATAACTTCACACTTGATTTAAAGAGTTCAATCAGGGGGGGTTTCTTTGTCCGATTGTGATTCTGAGGTATTTTCTGATATTATATCTGACAAAAGATGAGCGTGCCGTTCTGTCTGAGGGCAAGATAGCCTGACCTGCTAGATTGGCTGACATTGTGATCCGACCGGATCTGCAGGGCAAGATTCTGGGATTAGAATCGCAAAAGTTTATTCCTTTTCTTCAAAATGATCAGAGGACAAGAGATTTTCTTCATCAGACTTTTTTTGAATTTTTTGAATTGAGGAAGAACAAATGGCAGCAATCACACAGCTTCCTCATTCTTTACAATATAACTTCCACGAGCTGCAGGAACTTCACAAGAAAAACAATACGTGCAAAAACCCGACTGAGGAAATAAGTATAATAGTTGTTGGGTTTTTTTTTACTACTGTCTGACGTAACTGATGCAGAGAGCTGAACAGTGTACTACTGATTGACTGCAGGTTATGTTAATGTACCTGTATTTGTTGTAGATAAGGTCGACAGTCCTGATTAAGATTATCTGAATGTGTGCGTGAGCAGATTGCAGGATAAAGATATCAAAGTCTACGGGTCCCTATAGAGAGTACATTAGTGGTGTCCTTTTACTTTCTTTTTTTTGTGTGTGTGTGTAAGTTTTGACCTCCAACGCCCAAATCTCCTCAATATGGAAACTTTCTGGTTCTTTTAATCACAACATTCATTTCTTTTTCAGGGCAAATGCACCTCCACCAACACATTTGTTCACTTTTCAGGGACTTTAACCCTTTAACTGTTTTGGTTGAGCGTTTTTTTGTGCTGCTATTTCTTGTTGAAAAATTTAACCAAGCCTGTTTAAAACATGTACAGTATATGCAAAAGAGTAAGGGGCCGAGGACGGATCCCTGTGGGCGTCCACAGGTCATAGAGCTCATTAATCACAGCTAATTGAAAGTCCTATTCTATAAGTAGGATTTATTTTTATTTTTGGTGTATTATAGCATGTGAGGACTTAATAAACATCGTGATGTAACTTGATACAAGCAAAACAGTCTAATCTTCCTCTTCTGGTTGTTCCCTTTGGGCCTCCAGCATCCGTCCTCCAATGTTTCTAGCCTTACAGATAGATAGATAGATACAATATAACATTATATATTATATTATATATATACATATATACATACACATACATACATATACATGCATACATACATACCTATATTTATATATAAATATATGTACCATATATATATATACATACACATACATACATGCATACGTATATTTACATATGGATATATGTACTACATATATATATTTACATGCATACACTTACATTTACACCTATATAAGAAGTAAAAAAATACACATGTAAATTAAAATACAGGAATAAATCCTGCATATATATTGATTTTTATGTTATACACCAGAACACAAAGGGTGTGTATGTAAACTTACTTGGCAATAAAACATTTCTGCCGTGCTTCTGAGGGAACAAAGCCCACTTTACTGGAAGAACAAGTTCCTTCATGTTTGCACTTCAGCAAGACTGTGACTCATCTGTGAGCGGCGGGATTCAGGGTTTTGAGTCAAGAGAGGAGGAAGAGGGAGGAAGGTGAGATCGGAGACTGATGAGAGATAAGGGGAGAAATGTAAAGTGTCACTTTGTTCCTGGTCGGTACGTTCCGGACTCACGTATTCATTTAAACTCTTCAGGGTTTCAGCTGAGGTGGCGCCCGGGTCGGGCTTTGTGGCGCAGAAATACGGGTTTAAGGTTAAGGCTGGAGTTCATTTAAGGTTTAGGAGGCAGGAGTCTGGTCTAAAATAGAACTCTTGTCCTCGCAAAGAGGCATAAATGCGTGAGTAAGAGCATGTGAGGACAATAGCTGCTGACGGCATGCTTGCAGCGCGGCACACAATGTTCTGGGTCAGGGGAACTGGCACCGGTCCAAGTCTCTGGACTGGAGTCACCTCTGTCTCCGCGGGCCTATCAGACTTACTCAGCCCAGTAGGCACATTCAACCTTGGCAGCTTAGCTTGTTTCTTGTTCTTTCTGATATCTCCTGCAACTCTTACCCAGATTAGCCACACCAGAATACAAACATCCATCATCTTGTGTTTGAAGAGGCTTTACCAACCACGGGCATGAAAAGAACCCTTCTGGTTCTACCGTGTAGAACATCATCACGCACCTTTTCTCTTGGATGCTGTTGTAATTTCCTCCCTATTTGGTGCCACGGGAAGTTGAGGCTCCGACCCTTAACCGCTTTATTTTTATTACCTAGTAATGCTGCTGATAGAGGAAGTGAAGCTTATTGCATTGTCTCACTGGCTAATTTGTTAAAAACCCAAACAATGGAGTCAGAGCTTAGAAAACAACGGGGCTGTTCTGCTTAAACCCGGTTCTAATATCACTCTGGCTGTAGGTGGTGATTTATTTTCCCCTTCCTTAATGTGGAAACTGAAGACTTTGTGGCTTTATGAACTTCTAATTAAAATAAAACGACATCTACTGCCATAAATCCAGCTCTGACATCCGTATTCAGAATCCCCTGAGAACTTTTATTTATCTTCTGCTCACAGGATATTAACTTTTGTGCGCATGATGTTTTACTGTTAATTCATAAACGTCTCTTGATGTACATAAAATGGACTGAACAGGGCTGACAAAGTTTTATCTTCACTTCGAAATGTCCTTCAGTCTGTTTTCAGAAATGAGGACAGAGCGGACGTTAATTCCATCAAGTCAGAACACATACACAATGCCGATCGACCTGTGCTCCTTCCAAAATAAGAGCACTTAAAATACACTGTGCAGCAACAGGAAACAAAAGCATGTGCTCAATCATAAACACACACAAAAGGAATTATTACAGAATCATATGGGGACAGCTTTTTTTTTCATAGATATGGGATCGTCATCAGCAGGATTTATTGACTGCGCATACTGAAGGACAACGGGCAGCAGCTACTCTAGTGGATTTCTAAGACCATTCCTGCCTTTGCAATGCTTAACGTATCTTTTGCACACAAGTTAGAAGAAAAAATAAATTCTACAGGGTGTTCAGAGGGTCCGTAGCACCAGGATGTTGTGCAGTAAAAATGAAAAGGATCGCTAGTGCAAACATCTTAAGATGAGATCACGTTACGGAACAGAGGTTATTTTACCTGGAGTGACCCCTCCTGACATCTGAGGACAAAACTGGTTGGTCCTGATGTTCAGCCCTGATTATCTGCTGCTGTGGTGTTTACAGTTGCAGACTTATAGAGTTTATCCCGAACACAAAAATGTTTGGGGGTTATTTCGGGACAACACAAACAATAATGTATATTTTTTAATATCACATACAGGTATAAATAGTACCACATGTGTTTTTCTCAGTATGGTATCCATCCATGAAGAGTAACCGCTCTGAGGAGCAGAGGGGGGCTCAGGGTCTCGCTCAAGGAGTCTTTAACGTGTAGACTGCAGGGTCAGTCATTCGCTAAAACTCTCGCCGCGCCGTGACCCGAAAACTTATCAGCATTGAGATTCTCCAAACGTCGGATGTTGATGTGGCTCAAAGCAGCTCAAAGTCTTGGTCCTTAGACTCTATCCCAAAGTCTTGATACTTAGTCTCTACCTCTAAGTCTTAAAACGTAGTTATTCTGAGACTCTTGCTGTAATGCTGGTAACTTAGACTCTAGCTCAAAGTCTTGATACTTAGACTCTAGCCCAAAGTCTTGATACTTAGACTCTAGCTCAAAGTCTCGATACTTAGACTCTAGCCCAAAGTCTTGATACTTAGACTCTAGCCCAAAGTCTTGATACTTAGACTCTAGCTCAAAGTCTCGATACTTAGACTCTAGCCCAAAGTCTTGATACTTAGACTCTAGCTCAAAGTCTCGATACTTAGACTCTAGCTCAAAGTCTTGGTACTTAGACTCTTGTTCAAGGTCTTGGTATTTGTCTTGTGCTTACGGTAAAGTTCTGGTTCCAGTTCTGGTACTGGTTGTTGTCTGGTAAAACCAGTAATAGCTGGTATTAGTGGTCATAAGTGACCTTCTAGTAAAACAAATGTTAAGCCTCTCATGTTAGGGAGAGTGTCAGGGTTATGAAGTTCTCCTCTGGCCCGTCCCGACTTACAAATTAGGCAGTTTTTTTTTTTCTTCACAAGACTTGGGTGGTCTTCAAACTAAAAATAGACTTTGTTAAGATGGAAGATTTGTGAGTTTGCAACCAACAGAATCCCCATAGCCTTTGGGGTCGGGAGGGGTGGCTGGGTGGCTGGGTGGCTGGGTGGCTGGGTGGGGGGGAGTTGGGGTGGGGGGTCCGGTTGACAGGAACAAGGGACTGCTTGTGGAGCAGCGGAGGACTATTTAATAATCACCAATTTTACACCGGCGGAGGTTCGGTGATCATTTCATACGTTTATGACTGGCAGGCAGAGTTGTGGGATTTTTTGAATGTTCCTCTTGTTCCAGCGAGAAGAGCGAGAGGGCGGGGCTTGACTCCATGATGGATGTTGAGGTCGGGTGGCTGGAGGGTCCTGTGGTTACTGCTCCTGCCCCTTTATTCCTTTAACCTTAACTCATAGTAGTTGTAAAAAAAATTAAAAAAAAGGGGTTTTGGTAGATTCTTCGGGCTGAAAGACGTTTTGGGGTCAGGAAGCCCAGAAGCCTCCCGACTCTCTGCGGTTCCTCCTGATTGTCTCCAGCAGCAGGAAATCACTGATATTCACCGCCGTGGCGTTTTCACCCTCTTCGGCGTAAGGTTTTCAGCGGGTTGGTTGTGTGCGTGTCCGTGTGCATGTGTGTGTGTGTGTGTGTGTGTGAGTCAATCACGGATGGACGATTGCTGCATTGTTGGCAAGTCAAGTGTTCAAGCGGGGGATTTCTGTCCGTACCAAATGTACTCCGCTGATGTAATGCGTCGACAGGTCTTCACCCGCCTACCGCCGGCTTTCACAAGAGTAAACAAAGCGCTGCCAAAAGAGTAAATAGTCGTAAACAAATAAAAAGTTTTAATATAGAAGTGTTGACCTAAGGCGTTGAACGTCTCCGTGACGACTGTCTCCATTAATCTTCTGAAGCAGTCACTTCACAATTTTTAGGTATGTGTTGTATAAGCAGATCAGCCATAATATTATAACCGCTGACAAGGGAAGTGAGAATAGCGTTTACAGTTGCGTTGATCAGTGAACACTCAAAGAATCATTGATCATTACTGGGGCCCAAGAGTTCGGATCTCACGGAAGAGTCGGTGAATCACGGTTTTGCTGAAAAAGCTGATGCTGGTTCTGATAGAATGAACACAGAGTGACATCACACGGCTGATTTGGCAGCAAAAAGAGGACCTAGACAATATTAGTCTGGCGGTTCTAATGTTATGGTTGATCTGTGTATATACAGCGCTGAGGAAGAGTATTTGACCTCCTCCTAGTTCCTTCGTATTCGTTCATTACAAAGTAATTCTCACTCTTTCCGACCTTTCGAATTCTCTAACGACTGAATTTCCCCCGTTGGGGATTAATCAAGTCTTGATTTATCTATTTAAGATGCTAAACCCAACAGAACCTGTGATAATGACTGGTTGCAGCTGAACTAGATACCCCCATCATCCCTTCAGTAGACCGTTTAAAGAAACAGGAAGTTGGCTCCCGGGTCTCACCAATAGCTCATTATGTTAAAATCATAAGAAAAACCCATTTTTCAGGTTCTGGAAATCCATGGATCCACTTTGAGTCACTTTATCTACCAATGGAGAAGAAATAGATCAATAAGGAACCTTCACAGAAGTGGACCACCTTCCAGAATTCCTCTTAAGAGCACGGAGAATCAGCATCATGTGACGGCGTTGGCTGGTGGGTGAAGCCGGAGAGTGATCTGACTCTGCAAAACGGGCGAGCTTCAAAATTACAGACGTTCGGGCTGCTTGGCGGGGATTGGCACACGAATAAATAATCGCTCTCCGGACAGACGGAGCCTCTTCCAGCGAATGAAGTGGACAGTTCCTGGATCCGTTGGTAACATGCGGGTCAGATGTGGTCCACCAGCCGGGGATTGATGATCCCTTCAATGAGCGTCGTCTGCAGAGGGCTCTGTCATTAAAGTTTCAAACGCTCGTCTTCTTGGCCAGAGATCTTAAGGAAGCGATAATGTTACGTCTTCATCTTCTTCGAGAGGAGCCAGGTGGAGACACGCGGCAGAGACAGAAATATCTGATAGCGAGGAAAGGAGGCAAGTGACGCCATGCTCCTTCTGAAGATGGAGCTCCTTCTAAAGGTGGAGCTCCTTCTAAACGTGGAGCTCCTTCTGAAGGTGGAGCTCCTTCTGAAGATGGAGCTCCTTCTAAAGGTGGAGCTCCTTCTAAAGGTGGAGCTCCTTCTAAACGTGGGGCTACTTCTAAACGTGGAGCTCCTTCTAAACATGGAGCTCCTTCTGAAGGTGGAGCTCCTTCTAAACGTGGAGCTCCTTCTGAACGTGGAGCTCCTTCTAAACGTGGAGCTCCTTCTGAACGTGGAGCTCCTTCTAAACGTGGGGCTACTTCTAAACGTGGAGCTCCTTCTAAACGTGGGGCTACTTCTAAACGTGGAGCTCCTTCTAAACTTGGAGCTCCTTCTGAATCTCCTCCTAGCTCTTCAAATGGAAATGAAGATGTTCACTATTCTCACTAATTATGTCATGGAAATGATTATTTTTGCTTCCAAATTAACTCATTTTTGAATAACACTAAGCTTGAAACGAGCTTTTACAAGCTTCTGTGTCAAATTTACAACCTACACTGTAAAAAAAACAAAAAAACAGCACAATCAGTTCTTCCTACATAGAGATATACATTTTTCTCATGGAAATTAAGATTTTTGCATCCAAATAAATTCAGTTTTGAGGCAGAAATATGCTTGAAACTTGCTTTTTCAAGCATCTCTTGCAAAGTGTCACCCTACCCTGTGGAAAACAGATTTTCCAAATAAGCTGAAATAAGCGTGTGCGTTTTTCCGACTGTAACCACGAGGAAACCTCGTCTGCCTTTCAAATGACTCAGTTTGACAGAAGAAACCATTACATTTTGGTTGGGATCCAGATAAAGGGGTGAATGAAGGATTTTCTTTCCAACGTTCTTTAAGTTGTGTGACGGGGCATGGGTCGTCTGAGGTAAACACACATGTTGGGAATTGTTCGGCCCTGAAGGAGCTTCACGCTCGGCTGAAATCCATTCATGTGTTTATCTGTAATTAGGCTGAACTGATCTCGATGCTCGTAAGTCACAAAGAGCGAGAAACGTCAGATGGGCTGCATCAGATATCAGATGTTTCAAACAGGAAGTGGAACTTCTAGAAAGGTTAGATGATGACATGTGTCGCATGTGAGAGATTAATGAGCTTTTGTTCTGGCGCTGGCATTCGCACGCCAATCTGCCATAACATTATAACTAGCTTTCTATCTGAACCACTATTCCTTTTTTCAGTAGTCAATGCTATAGAAGCACTTCCGTGGGACCAAATTGGGCTAACACCCAAAAAAAACCTGCTGATTTGGAGTTGTTCTGATCCAGTTGTCTAACCATCAATATTTGGTCCTTCTCATAAGAGGCTTCTGTGTTTCTCCTGCTTCCAACATCAACGTCAGGACAGAATGTTCACATTCTGCCTCACATATCCTACCCACTACTTTCTCAGTGGTTATAATGTTATGGCTTCTCGTGTACGCCGTATTTGTAACGGGTTTGGTGATACAGGTGTTGTCCAGGCAGGTGCTGTTCGAGCATGAATATTGATATTTAATGGAGTTCATTAAACCGGTTAAAAGCCGATTTCACCGATGACATGAATGTAATAACACAGTAATAGCAGTTTAATACAGTATAGCATGGGAACAAATTAGCTTATTAGGATAAAGGTTGGACCCAATGTGATTCTGGATACGGTCCGGGACCTGATCAACCTGTAGGGTCGCCTCAAGGGAAGGCGTCTTGTAGTGAAATGCCAAAACAGCCGATGATCCCGAGGGAGACAACTGATGACTTATCCGTTAATGACCTGGGTGACGTCAAACTGAATCTGATATTCCATATTTGCTGTTCAACGCCCCAGAGGCCCACTCTCACTCTTTCTGCTCTGCTCTCAAGAACGACAAGATGAACGTTGGGTTTATTGAATAAATGCTGTTTATTGTACTTTTGTGGATTTGTCTCTGATGTAGAAGAAAGCGGATGACTCACATGAAGTCTTTTCAGACGATGACATCACAGGGGTCCTACTGATGATGGAGAAACTGTGACTGTCGATCATTCGGGTTTCTCTCCCTGAACTCAGGTGGGTCGCGAGCCTCCATAGAACCTCAGCCTCGGCACCAGGCCGCTGCAGGATTTTCATTATTTTCAATGAGGCTGCTCCCTCTTCTTGGGTGGTCCCGGCCATGTGTCGACCCGGGGAGTGTGTAAATATGTGTGTATCTGAGCGTGCGTGTGTGAGCGCCTTTGTGTCGTGCTGCTCGCACATTTTTCTGAATACTTGGCCTTGTGGTTTTTAGCAAGCGTTCGTTTTGGGCCCCGAAAAGTGCGTAAGTCACGGATTCCCCCCTCGCCGTGTAATTAGCCACGGCTGCAATTTACGAAAGGTGAAAGTCTAAACTAGGCAGCAGCCAAGTGTTTAGAACCGGCTTAAATGCAGCTGTTGTCCACGGCTCCCTCTTTTTTTTTAAGAAGCAGAAACCCAAAAATACATTTTGACTGATTAAAGCTCCATCTGCACAAAAGTAGAACCACAAACGTTTAAAGCAGGTATTTCGACACGCTTCCCGTTTAAAGTCTTTAAAATCCTCCAAGTTAATTGAATAGTTACGATCAAGGACCGACGTTGGTTTAAAAGCATGAAGTTAGGAAAAGTGTAAAAGTATATATAACAGAGATAAAATAATGTATATTACACGTATTTTATGACATATCTTTTATGGTAATGTATTAAGAATTATTATGTTATTGCTCATAGTTGACATGAACCACTATGAGTTAAGTAACAATTATCTACTTGGTATTTAGTGTGTGGAGGAAAAACTATATTTCAACATATTTGTCATTTTAACCCTTTAATGTCCTCACAAAAAAAAAAAAAAATTTGGTAAAACATAATTTTATTTCTTATTAATTTACTATATTAGAAACTTTAAATTTGCCATGAAAGAAAATAAATTACAAATGGTTTGGTTAAGCTCGTTTTAAACAGAACAAAATATCAGACGTATGAAATTTTGTTTTATTTCCTGGACAACTAGTTTTTAAGTCAACTTTTTTTGACCCATATTATTGTTGTATCAAGTTACATCATAAGTTTTATTCAGTTATATTCTACTTATGTAATAGGATTTCCACCTCAGTTTGACCCGCGGTGTCCCACAGGGCTCCATCCATGGCCCCTTACTGTTTATCCTGGGTCGTATTATAAACATGTTCAGTCACATTTTTGTGGATGCATGTAATAATAAATACATAAATAAATACATTTCTCCTTCAGAATAATGTAATTTCCTGAAAATTATATGTAAACCAATCTCATAAATATTAACCCGTTTGATCTTGACATATTTAAACCTTTTTACATATTTGTTAACGGATTCATGTTGATTCTTTGAAATCTGAAAACTTACATTATCAAAATATGATTATTTAAATGATGCAAGTACTTAAACTTGATCTATGCAGTGATTCATTTTTTTTCAGTGTAGGAGTCCATGTCGGCATTAATGTGATGCGATATCGATATCGTGGTGGCCGATGGAGCGGGAAAGAACAGAGTGATTTCTGGGAGAACCGGCGCTGACAGCAGACTAACAGCAGAGCGAGGGAGTTGATTTACCGCGGAGGCGTGAACTCTCTGCAGCTCTGTTAGAAATGTAGAATAAAAGTATAAAAGTATGCACATCTGGGTCCGTCCGAGGGGGGGGGGTTCTGTTGTCGTTGGAGCTAGCAGGCTTTTTTTCTGCTCCCCACTGGCACGAACAATAGCCTGCGGTAAAGTCCTGTGGAAGGCCATGAACAATGTGAGGGGCGTTGCTGCCTCAGCGGGAGGCGGTTCAGGCGCGGGTCCTCGCCGGAGGGGGCTGTCGAGGCCCACCGCTGGAACCAGGTGAAATGCCTGGCATGCAACATTCCCCATCTGAAACCGGAGAGAGAGAGAGAAATTGAGGGATTGTGTTCAGCGTCCCGTGGGGTGGAATGTCGAGCCGGGGAGAACCAGCCAGCAGCGCTGATTGGACCCGGGCCAGAGGCATTCACGGCCCAAAGAATCTGGGTTCTCCATGGGGGCTAGATGGGTTGTGGGCAAAGACCCCGACAATCTCGTCAATATATCACCGAGGTACTAGAACCACGTCGGTTACAGTACTTCTTAGAAAACATAAAACATCTTCTGACGTACCCAAACAGGTCTTAGATGATGTTTCAGCCGGATCGACCACGACCCGTGTTCAGGTGACGCTCGCTCTCCTCCCTGGATCCAGAACCACCTCCAGTCTTTATCGGCTGCTCCTGTGGTTTTTACTGAAGGCCCTTCGTTACCCAGAGCATTTAGGGCTTTGTGGACCGACATCAATCATCGATGCATCCGGCCTTCCACTTCTACGTGCGACACTCCTGAGCAGCTGTTCACACTCAGCCCGCTTCCTTTCGCGGGCCTCCTCCATCTGATCCGTCCACCACACTGTCAGCACCATCGTGATGATGGGGTTGTCGGTGGTCTCCGAGAGCAGGAGCATACCTGGCCTCGGAGGGGTTCTGACAAGGAGACGGGGAGAACCGAGAGCTGTCAATCACAGGCTCTTGGATCCCTGCTGTCTTTTTATGTCCCGCCTTGACAAAAAAAGACGAATGAGCAGAGGTTGTTGGAGCGGGAAAAGGCCGGACCGGCCCGTTCCCTTTGCTGAGGGTCTCTGGAAACGGTTTCAGCACCTGATTGTGCTGCCAAGTACATCAACGCCGGCTGAGTGTTGTTTGGCAGGAGCTTCATGCGCTACAGCGTTCCTCTTCCTCGGCACAGCGGGCGGCTGGATGTCCTCTTTACCTCGGGCCAAGATGTCTTAAAGGACCCGAAACAGGAAGGAGGCGTTGACTCTCCTCGTTGAGGATTTAGCATTTACTCTAAAAACAAGTTTATGATACATTCATCTGCCTATTTATTCAATTATTTCAACGCCTCTGTGGACTGAAGACGACTTTCTCCACATTTAAGACTCTGACGCTTCCGCAGGAGTCCAGGAGCGTTTTCAGATATTTGAAGGATTTCCGAAAACTGGAATTGAACATTTCTGGTTTCGGGTTTGGTTGAGCAGATTTTGAGTCACTATTTCTAACTGAAATATTGGACTGAAATATAAATCATTTGATTTTCCCTTTTTTTTGTTTCACTGATTACTAACATGCTTGATCAAACAATTTGTCATTCAAAGTTAAATTTAGAGTTTCTTAGATGTTAAACATATAAATGCCAAAAGACAGATGTTTAAAGAAATAATTTTACATAGTTCTTCGTTTCTTATTTATTTAGTTTGTGTAGATATCAAGCGGGCCGCCTCGGACCTCGGACCCCAGATGGGTTCTTACACAGAAGTGGAATATATCAGTAAAGTATTGATTCCACTGAAGATGTGACATCGCCCCACACTGCTGTTAAGGTTCTGAGCTGGAGTCCACTGGACCCAGATCTACAGAGGCGGACACTCGTGTGGGGGACGATGGTTAGAAGTGAGGCATGTTGGGTAAATCCTGCGGCAGAGCGGACTGACGGCGGCTGGCAGCCTGTGGTCTGAAGATTAACCGAATGAGTTGGCCGGCTATCCAAGGAAAAGTCGTGGCCCGCGGGCCACATCCGGCCCGCCTAACTATTATATCCGGCCCGCAACACAATATCTAATTTCTATAATAACTGGCCCGCTGGTATACAGCACAAACAACTACAGATACTACAAATCCCAGAATGCACTGCGATAGCCAGCACTCCTCTGTTGTCCCTAATCTGTTAATGACACACTTGTTTCCCTGCAAACGTTTGTGCGCATTTGCTAAACAAGTCATGTGTTGTTATCAAACACATACACACAAAACCACACACAAACACAAACGCACACACACACACATACAGATACACGCATACACACAAACACTAACATGTACACACACGTATATACACATGAACACACACATAGACACAAATACTCACAAACACTAGCATAAATACACACGTACACACATGCACGCACACACACGTACACACACACATACACGCACACATACACACACACGCACACAAACACACTTACATTCACACACACGCAAACACATACACGTACACACACACACATACACGTACACACACACAAACGTACACACACACACACAAACACACTTACATTCACACACACACGCACACACGTACACACACACACACACACACGTACACACACACACATACACGCACACATACACGCACACACATACACGTACACACACACACACACACACACACACAAACACACTTACATTCACACACACACGCACACATGTACACACACACACACACGTTCACACACACACATACACGCACACATCTGGCACAGAAAGGACAATCTGTCCATCTTAAAACTCCTCAGAGCGATTCCAGGTGTTTTTGCTCCCTCCTCTCCTCTCCTCTCCTCTCCTCTCCTCTCCTCTCCTCTCTTCTCCTCTCCTCTGCAGGGACTATGAATAAAAATGGATATAAAATAAAGTATTGGCTGCCTCTCAGGACATGTGGTTTGAATCATCTCATGGACGCTGATACAGAGAGAGAGAGGAGAAAAACAACAGTTTCTTCTGCTCCATAAGGAGGATCCTGATGTTGGTCATAATGATCAGGATGATATCTGATCCCTTCTCCTCCTGCAGAGTGAAGGATTCAGAGTTCTTGGGACCGAGCCAAAAAGGAAAAGTTTGCAGAGGGATGTGTCCTGGCTTGTTTTTATTCAGCTTTTCTGACTTGTTGATGCTGAGTCAGCAGAGTGAAGGTCGAGGGCCTGGTAGAGGCTGTGTGTGTGTGAGTGTGTGTGTGTGTGTGTCTGTGTTTATGTGTGTGTACTTGTGTGTGTCTGTATGTGTGTGTCTGTGTGGGTGCGTGTGTTTGTGTGTTTTTGTTTGAGTTTATGTGTGTGTGTGTATGTATGTATGTGTGTGTGTGTCTGTGTGTGTATGAGTGTG
Organism: Lophius piscatorius; assembly: GCA_009660295.1. NCBI lineage: Eukaryota > Metazoa > Chordata > Actinopteri > Lophiiformes > Lophiidae > Lophius > Lophius piscatorius. The sequence continues at coordinate 60,219 of VRLP01000272.1, forward strand.
TGTGTCTGTGTGTGTGTGTATGTGTGTATGTATGTGTGTGTGTGTCTGTGTGTGTATGAGTGTGTGTGTCTGTGTGTGTGTGTGTGTGTATGTGTGTATGTATGTGTGTCTGTGTGTGTCTGTTTGTGTGTGTGTGTGTGTGTTTGTGTGTTTTTGAGTTGTATGATGGAAAACGATAAATTGTAATAGATTAGCTAAAAGAATGTTGGTATAAAACATGTTTTGTTAAACTATATGACTTATTTAATATGCCAAAAAGCATCCTCCTTATCAGATCAGACTTTCTCATAGCCCTGGTTCACACCTTCTACTCTGTGGCCCCTTTGACCTGTGGTGTCCCTCAGGGCGCCGTCCTTGGCCCCTTACTATTGATCAAGCTGTCGTTGGGTCGTATTAAATCAGGTGCTGTCAAGGGGCCCGTGTTCTTGAATGAGGAACAGAGACCCATAATGAGGCAACAACATCCACACATTTATGACACAGGACGACTTTGGTCACCAGTTTGATGTTCAGCCGTCATCAAACCCAGGCTGCAGGTGTTTTTGGTTTTTTCAGAAATCCTTGTAAGATTTAAATTTTGATATGACAAAGCCACAGCTCATCAGATTGCAAACAGAAAAAGAAAAAAAATCAATGTATAAATATGCATGAAAAGTCAAATGACCCTGTGTCTCATCAGCATCTCCACCGCTGAGCCTCGTCCTCGCACCAGCGGTCCCCTGGGATCCCAAAAGGTGCTCCGGGATGAGTTTAACCCTTCTGTCTCCGCATCCTGTGGCATCCTGTCCTTTGTGTCAAATCCCATTTAATCACCGCTATTGGTTGTTCTTAATGACGGCTCTTGGTTTCAGCACGTTCGCAGTAACGAAGAGACGCCCAGCGCCATCTGTGGCGAGCGTGAGGCCGATCTGGTTATCAGCCATGAATTCCCTGCAGGCGTGAACGTACAGTCTGAGACAACCTGCTCCTCTGACGTGGAGTTTCTCCTGCCCACGGCTTCATTAATGAGTTTCCTAAAGCAGAGTGGTCCCAAAGGGATTCAGGGACGCCACTTCACAACAGGAAATGACCTATTTTACCCAAAATCCAGTGACAGAATTTATAACTATTTCTTTCAGGGACTTTGTACTGTCTTCATTATATCACCAAACAGTCACTGCGAACTGCCGCTTCCGATGTCTTCAAAATTTTCTCTCATAGAATTTTTGAAGGGCAAAATTGAAGCGACACGGTGACCAAAAACACCAAAGTGGGCGGAGTCATGGAAACATGAGGGTCTCCCTCAAACAATGTTGACAGAGACAAAAGCTTTCAAACAGGGAGGGGGGGTCCGTTGTGGGTGGAGGGTGACTGATCTGTCGGTGTGGGCCGGCGCTCAGAACGAGGACCCTGAACTGATAATGGCGGCCTGATGGGCCGCAGTTTTATAACCTTTTACTGTCTGCTAAGTCAGCGCCAACAGATGTGTTTACACAACCTTTATTACCTGTCATTAACGAGCTGTCAGCAGTGTGTGTGTGTGTGTGTGTGTGTGTGTGTGTGTGTGTGTGTGTGTGTGTGTGCGTGTGTATGTGTGTGTGTGTGTGTGTCTGACCCATATACATGTGTGTCGGGGTTATAACCTACAGGAGGTGGTTTGGATCAAAAATGGAGAAGTTTTCTTTCGAAACATCGACCTCTCGCTAACATCACGTAAAGAGAAAACAACGTTAACATGAAATGTTTTTTATTCGCGAGAGTACGTGTGGAACAGGTACATTATCGGGTGATGGAGTCACACTCACGCACGACTGCGTGACATAAACTTTTTGCACATGAGATAAAACCCAAAAGAAAACCAAGAATATGAATCAACTCTGTTCTGTGCAACAAAAGGGAAGTTAAATAGAATTAAGTAGAGAAGAGGAAGTAAACAAAAACAAAGGCGAGCAACATTTGAATATTGGTTGAGAAATGTATTGGGCCTTTTCCTCGAGAAAAAGTTCTGGCACCAAAGAGAGGGGAGAGTTAGATGAGAGAGGGGAGAGTTAGATGAGAGAGGGGAGAGTTAGATGAGAGAGGGGAGAGTTAGATGAGAGAGGGGAGAGTTAGATGAGAAAGGAGAGAGTTAGATGAGAGAGGGGAGAGTTAGATTTCCTCTCTTCTTTTTTATGTCTCTTTGTTCTGGAACCTTTTTTCTTTCCTTTTTTTCTTCTTTTTTTCTTTTCTTTCCTTTTTTTCTGGAACCCATTTTCTTTTCTTCATTTGTCTTTTTCAGAAAAGGATTTTATTTTCTTCTTTTCCCCCCCCCTTCTTTCTGAAATGCATTTTCTTTTCCTATTTCTTCTTTCCTTTCTTTCTTGATACCTTTTTCTTCTCTTCTTTTTGATTTACTCTTTGTTCTGGAACCTATTTTCTTTTCTTCCAAAAAAAAAAAAAAAGATTGTATTTGTTTGATAAAAAGAAAAGAGCAGTGATTCATAAACGGCCTCATACAGAGAAAGACACGCCCCTTGGTGATAAATTCTTACCTTCAGGCGAATTGATTGGCCCATTCATGCTTTGGGACGGGCGCTGAAGATGTCCAGGACGGTTTCGCCGTGGTATTAGTTTGCCACAAAGCTTCCTTTCCATCATGAAAGGATTTAAAGCCAGAAATTATGAGAATTAGATTCGGTTTGAAAAAAAAAAAGAGTTTCCAGTAACCGAACTAATCACAGCGTCTACTCCGCATGAGGAACGAGTAAAATCCTGTGTTTATTTTAAGAGTCATAAATAGCCCCTTTCGTAACAACAAACTCCTGCTGTGGAAGTTGAATCACATTGTTTTTAAAAAAGCTTTTCAAAGCCTCGTGTTATTTAATTTTGACACGTGTGTTTGATCCTAGGATAAGTTTCGTCCTTGTAATAAACATATTTGTGACCAAAACCTTGCAAAAAAGTTTCCTTTTTCTGCAGAGTCAGCATGTTGCAACGGGCGCCGTCTATGAATAACGTGTTTTTGATCTTCTCACGTGCGAAGACAGACGCAGCGGCCGAGAAACCTCCTCCAGCTGCTGCTGGTTGTCGGGGGCAACAAGTAGAGTCAAACATTCATGACGCAAAAGCGTTATGACGTTATCCAACATCCTTTTTCTTTTCATTCCTTTGGTTTATTTTTATCCTTTTTTTACCTAATGCACAGAGTAAGACGGTAAAGTTCATCCTTTTAGACAGAAAAGTCAGGTTGGACCTCCAGAGTGAGGTCAGAGGTCAATGCCTGGCAGGGACGAGAGTCAGTACCGAGTCAGAGTTACCACAAAAGTACTACACTGTAAAAAAAACATCCTTTGTTTCGATGGTAACACGCCATAAAACTAAACCTACGCTGTCTATCCCCGACAGCAAGGGTATATCCCCGGAATGTCCCCACTCCCCTGCGTTGTCCAAGCAATCTCCCTGATTGAACCCTTCAAAATAAATGTGAAGTTATTTCCACAATAATTTAGTAAATTATGAACTATTAGAATAAAATGTGGGTAAAATATGACAATGACAAGATAGATCTCCTCGTGTTGAGTCATCGGCACCAGATTTAGAGGACATCGGACCAACGGTTGAAAAATTATGTCTGGAAAACTTTTGGGCGTAAAGCTCCCCCTAGTGTCAGAAATATACAACCGATCTCTCCCATAATCTATCCAGTTCTTCCTCGTACTACATGGATATAAAATTTGAAAATGATCTGTGAAATATTTTTTGAGTTACGTACAGAAAACATTGTTTTTCTTCTAAGAGCACCACCTAGTGAGTGAAATATGAACTACTAGGGTAAAATATGATATTAACAACGTAGATCTCATCAAGTCGAATATGGACTAAATAAGATCCTATAAAATAAATAAGATACCATAATAATACTATATTATAGTACTTATAGTAATTAATTATTAATATTATACACTAATATGAAATATATATGATATATAATATCATATATATTATATACAACGTATATATAATGGTACGTCATTATTGTTGCTGTGTTAAAAACATATATATATGTGTATATATCATATATAATATATCCATCATTATTGTTGTATATATATATATATATATACAACAAGAGGTTCCCGTTTAAACATTTTTAAAAAAAACTAAAATCTTCCTTAGACAAGCTAACGAATAAACAAGCGGTGGGGAATGACGTGTTGTTAAAAAAAAGTAAACATAGAGACAAAATCAACTACTACATGAAAACCTCATGGGTCGGAAAAAACAAAAACAAAAAATGGAACCGGCCAGAATCAAATGTGTGAAACATTGATGGTGCCGAGTTGGACAATAGCCCAGAAGAGGGAAGAGAGAGTTACTGAGGAGGAAGTTCATAACACTGCTACGACACCCTGCTCATGTTTCTGATGAGTCACGGTGATAAACTCACTTCAGCGCCTATAAATAAGGCTCTGACTAATGTTCTCTTCTCTGTGAGGCCTTCCTCCCACCCCTGCAGTCATCCTCTGCATGATCTCAGACATTTCCTCATAAAAAGCTGTGCAGGGGGGAAAGAAAGAAAAAAAAATGCACATCTGCGATAAGTAATCCTATTATTTTACCGCTCCAGTAGTCAGGAAGAGGTTCATTAGTTTTAATTTGTCAAATTGCCAAAGATCACGTCAAAATCTTTACATCTTGACCTTGAGGGAGTGAACCGAAGGTCAGTGACATAGAAAAACGTTTTTTTATGCCTTCGCCGTCACACGAGGCGGACCTCGAAGTCTATGAAGGCTTAGTTTAAGAAGAAGTCCAGGATAATTCTGGAGAGGCCATCAGAGTCCCCGGATAAAATCCCGTAGAACATCTGAGGCTCAGCCCAGCCTCCCTCTGAGAGAATGATCATTTCAGCCGCTGGCATCCGTGACCTCATTCATTGGGTCACTACCCAGAGCTCATGATGGTAGGTGAGGGTTGGAACGTAGGTATACTGGTAAAATATACTTTTACGTTATGATTTGATTATAAGATCTCTCTCCTTACTCACCAGTGTATCCATGGTAATAAACCCCCCTACCTAAAAGAACAACTCACCCCACTGACCTGAACACGATCCCTCCGTTCTACCCACTCATACCGCCTCCTCTTTCCCCGGACTAAGCTAAGCACCATGGGTGATTGGGCTTTCTGTTCAGCTGCCCCTCGTCTGTGGAATGCCCTCCCTGACCATCTGAGGGCTCCACAGATGACTGAGACTTTTAAAAAAGGACTTAAAACTTTCCTTTTTAGCAGAACCTATAACTTTTAATTAATATTGCTGCTTTGTGTTTGTGTTTTTCTTGATCTTTTGGTTTGACTGCTGTGTTCCCCCTCAACTAATGACATTTATTTGTAATATGCTAAAGGTGGCCGGCCGATGGATCGGTGCAACGGCACAACAAACTTAATCACACACTTAAAATTGATTTGTCAACGTAAGCCAACGTAAGCAGAGCGGCTAAAGCTAGCAGGAGCTCAGAACCAACCACGAGCCATGAAGTCCTTGAACTAAGCCAAAATATATAACATATGATGGACTGAACGGGGCGTACCAAGTTTTTTGTTCACTTCAAAATGTCATACGATTGGTTTTAAGAAACATACATACAAAATGTCAACCAGCCATGTTATTTCCACTGTGATCCTTCAAAATAAGAGCACATAAAATTCATACCTCATAAGAGAAAAATTGGAATCGGCGCCACACTAGAATATACCATCGTCTTCATACTCATAAAGTGTTTGGTCCCATTTGTGGCTGGCGTGTTCTTATATAACGCCTTTTCTAGTCTGCCGCCGTAAAAGGCAGCATCTGCCCGTCAAGAGCGAGAACCCTTCACGCCATCGACTTTGGGATCACCATCTAGCTTAAGGGACGCTTTGAACGCAGGGGCAGGGGATTGAACCACGACCTTCTGATAAATGGAGGACGCCCCATTTGAATGTGCGATAAGAATTTTTCCTCAAAGAAAACAAGGCTTTGAGAGGAGGATCAGGGATGCAGATTGCCGTGTGTGAAAAATGGGGCAGCGAGGCCGTTTTAAAAGCCTCGAAGTGAGTTAACTTTCTGCTCGTCAGGAGTTTGTTGCTGTTTCTGCTTGGCTGAAGCCGAAGCTTTGGAAAAGGTCCACAGCTGTAGGCTATAGAGCTCCGCGCAGAACCACTGCAATCATAGTAGAGCATGTCGGCCGAGCAAACAGCTCCAGCGGACACACCAGGGAGTGTGTGTGTGTGTGTGTGTTTGTGTGTGTGTGTGTGTGTGTGTGGGTGTGTGTGTGTGTTCGGTAACAGTGTGCGTGTTTAGTTATGGACAGCTGCCAGTAGATGGAGAGAGCAGCGAGGGGGGCTGGTTGGATATCAGTGTTTGCTCTGGATGGCTGCCAAGAGACTCCTCTGTTTTTCTCAGCTGGGGATTATAAATGGACAGGAGGGGGAGAGAGAGAGAGAGAGAGAGAGAGAGAGAGAGAGAGAGAAGAGTGACCACAAAAGAAGATGGGAAAGAAAGGAAAAGTACCAGAGATAAAAGCGAAAAGTACAAACGTTGAGATATAAGACTTTGAAACGGAGATCTATCATGTGAAGATGGAGACCCTTCTCTACGGCGCCTTAGTTTAGGAACAGCGCGGCGCTTGTGTGTAAGTTTAAATAGTGGGCCATGGTTCCGTGAGCAGAAGAGGTTTGGAGGTATTACACAACAGCTCTAGCATCTGGAGATCTATGGAAAGTTCCGTCGGAAAGACTATCCTCTCACGCACTTCTGCCAGTACTGCTCAGAACACTTTTATCCTCAGCTTTCGCACATGTTCAGTCTCGATTACCTGCTCCAAAGATCTGAGGTCCGAAAAGATCTCAGCTGAGCTCAATCCGGTGGCCTCATCCATCCCATCACCGTGTCTCATCTGCATGATGAGCCCGTCACCATCAGCTGCTGTCTTCAAATATGTTTCTGTCCAGTCATCTACTTCTTGCTCCCTTCTGGTTTACACACCCTCTAACTCCTCCCCATCTCCACCTGGTCCTCGCAGATCCATCAGCGTCATCATTCATCAGGCTCAGCAGAGTCATCAGTCGCCACCACCACCAGCATCCAGACTTCATAATGGGGGATATCCCGTGCCGCCGCACCGGGCAAAGACCCTTTGATCTAAATCTCGCCGAAGAGTCTGAGCACCACAGACTCTTTAACAAACTAATTATCATACATTATCTGTCGAAAATAAATCATTCATCTCTTCTTCATTCTCTTGTCTTCTCTGATTGAACTGCTGTCTCATCTTACATATGTTCTCTATTTGCTTTTAAGTCTTCTAATTGTGGGCAATACACGTGTCATTAAGACCACACAACCCGCCCTCCCTTTCTGCCTAGTCTTTAAATAGATGTCATATTCACCTCTGCTGCTACTGTGTGCTGTTGCCTTTAAAAAAGTGTTGTTGGGTTAAAAACAAGAAAACGCATGGAGCTGCTTAAATTTAATGTGAAATTCACCTTTAGGCTGTTCATGCACCCGACCGTTTACTGAGGAGCAGCTGCTCCTGACTGCAGGAACAGATACGAGGAGCAACGGTCTACTTTAACTTTTTTATTGTGACAGAAGAAAGAAACGGCTAAATCAGAAAAGACATTTACCGAAAGTCATTTAGAGACTCTGACAGGATTCAGGATTAAATTTGGACCAGGATCATAATTTTCCTCATAATTCCTTCATTTCAAGCCTCCGGAATGATTCTCCCCATTTTCCATCTGGCAACGCCGAAACGAACCCTCAGCAGATAATGGATCCACCGTCCTTGAAGATGTACATGTGGAAGCAGCAGGAGGATGAGGAAGGGAGCGAGGAGGAACCGAGGGCGAATGAAGACTCAGAAACGGAAAGGGGGAATGAAAGGAACAATAACGGGAAGGAAACTGGGAAGAAGCAGCAGGAAAGTGAAACCGCCAGCAGTGCACTTTTATAAATCCAGTGTCCTTACACTGACGCCGAAGATCACACTGTAAACAAATGTCAGCTGACCAGAAGAAGATTCCCCATGAATTGAAGAATCTAGTTAAATACGCCGCTGTCCTTTCTGTTAGACAGATCAATACCTCCACTGGTATGTCATCAGGACCAACCTCCTTTCCGCTCTTCATCCTCTTCCACGCTGATCTTACTTCATCTTTACTGATCCTTTGAACCTCCTAATTTTTCAACAGTTCTTCAAAATAGCCTCCTATAATTGGTCTGAAAGGCTGAGATATTGGACCAAGAGTATTTCGGTCGGACAAATTTTGGGTCTCAATCAAATTTCAGAGTCCAAAAAGGTCCGAACCAACGTAAGTATAAAAACTCAGCAACTTTCTTTTGTCATTGAGGTTAGGATATGATGAAATGTACATTTTTGGATTGATTGGTCCCGTGTTGAACTGGCGACTTGTTGAGGGTGTACCCCGCCTCTCGCCCAATGTCAGCTGGGATAGGCTCCAGCCCCCCCTGGAACCCTGAACAGGATAATCAGCTAATATCAACGAATGAATGTTTCTTTCGCTGCATTCTTGCACATGCACTGTAAAGAAACGCACACACACACACACACACACACACAGTGCGTCAGACGCCGGTGCGTTGGCGTCATGTTTGCTCATCAAGCGGCTCAGAGGTTACAATGACAGGGAAAGAGAATAGAACCCGTGCATTACTTCTTCTCTCTCACACACACACACACACACACACGCGGCAGACATATCATCACCGCCGGCGACTTTGATCCCAGCGACCACAAATCCAGCCGGGCGGTGTTTATAGTGTGTAGTTGTCGCCTCTGTGCTGCTTAAGAGCGAAGGGCGTGGGGCAAAGCGACACGACTTCCAGCTACCTAAGAGCAGCCAAGCACAATTAGTACTGTTTTTACACTCGGGTCCTGTTACCCGGCAGCCCCCGGTCCTTTCATGCAAGCCCCTCTGCTCCAAACGTGGGAAAAAAAAGAGGGGTGGGAGGCAACGAAACCAGCCTCACGAGCTAATTGGGAGCCACATCTGACACGGACCTCTGCACTGATGTCGGATCTGGGCCCAGATGTGACGTCGTGGGAAGATGAAAGAGCTTTCCATTCACAGATACGAGCAGAGGCTTGATTAAACGACTGGGGGTTCGCAGGAGATAAAAGCTTTAAATGCCGGCTCGATAAAGCCGGACTCCATCTTGAAGTTGGGTCCCAAACCCCGTGGCGTCGTGGATGGGACCGACGAGGATAAAAGAGGTTGACTCTTAAAGTTCTTTTGTAATGTTTGTTGTTCTGTGGGACGATAAGGGCGCCCTCTGATCATCAGGCCTTATTATTGAACCACTCAGAAGTTCTGGCAGCTCATTAAGGCCATCAGATAAAGAAAGAGCAAAAACAAAAAAAAAAAGTTGATTTGTGTTTTCGTTAGAAAAGATAAACACACAATATCTCCGTCCCAGTGGCTTTGTTTGCTTACTTTGCTCGCGCCCCCCACCCCCCTCCTGTCTGTGCTGCAAGTGTCTCTCGAGGGCCAGTGTCTTATTTTGGGGGATTTAAAATCTTAGCGCTCTCCTCCTTTGTGTGAATCAAAAGGGGTGAAAATCCTTTTGGAGGCCGTGGAAGGAGGGATTGGATCTGTCACTGAGATGGTCAATGAGCCACTCAGCCACCAAAGAGCCATTAGTCCAGCGAGAGGGTGGGACACGCCTCTCGCCCTGGGGTGCTGTCTGGCTTCAGCGGGGATGTCAAAGCACCGCTTCATGTACATGAATATTGTCACACAAGACACCAATGCCGCTCTGTTCGGTCAGGACATGTGATCTACAATCACGCGCCGTGGCGGTGCAAGACAAGTCTTTGTTGCAGAGCTATTGCACAATCGATGTCTTAGACAGAATGTCTCGCCTGATGCGACCCCCCCCCCCCATTCATCCAGGCTTGAACCTGCTATCCAGGTACGGTGGACTATGCGGCTCTACTCCCAGCTCCCTCTGGATGTCTGGGCCTCTGTAGGCTTGGATGTTGTTGGGTTGTCATGGTAGACACGCCTACTTGATTTTGCGTGGTAGATGGGGACAGTGGCCATCCCTGAGTTCTATATCAACACAGTAGAGGCGTCATGGGTGGTCTGAGTTGTTCAGGCTCTGATCCAACAGTGTTGGTAGTAACAGAGGTGAATCATATATCTGCATGAATACTGGGATTTCTGTATGAAAAGGGTTCTAGTGTTCTTCAACAGAGTAAAAGGTGTTGGTGTAGATGTTGGTACTGTTGCCTCGTAGCCCAAATGTTCTGGGTTCAACTCCACCAGGGCGTCTGGGGCCTTTCAGTCTGAAAAGGAGTTTGAATGTACTCCCTGTGTTTGCGTAGGTTCCCCTCCCTGACCCCAATCCTAACATACTGAAAGCATACCTGGTTACGTGAGGGTCACGTTTCTAGTTGGGGGGGTTAGAGAGCCGTGTTTGGTCGAACCATCATCGTCTGTCATCCTCTCCTACTTCCTTCGGTGGTCACATGGGGGCATACTTAAACCGACACACTGCTCTTTCTCACTCACTGTTGGGACGCACAAACACATGCACACACACACACACACACACACACACACACTCCCTCACTCGAAAAGGGCTCCGACATTCACTCTCACACAGGGGGACACCCCCTGTCTTTTGAAAGTACACAATCCCCATTCACTCTGCAAAATCCACACACACCACGTCCTGTCCGCTTGGGTACACTTCATCAACACACTTTCGCCCTCCGCACACACACATACACACTTAACATAGGGCCCCTCGCCTTATTGCCCCTCCATTTGGCTGGTGCCATTTGTTCCACATGTTTTGTCGGCGTCTGACGGGAAGTCAGACTTTACTAAGCATTTACCAACATACAAGTGATGCAGTGCAAACACTGACTTAATTTGAGGTTAGTTGGCTGACGCTTTAAGTCATTCAATGGAAGGAAGGATTTTGAACTTGTCCTGATGTCGGAGTGACAGAAAACCTTTTCTGGTTTAAACAAAGCCACTGATTTAAAGAGAATAACCCTGTTTAAACACTTTTTAGTCCAGATTTGCAAAGTATTATATGCTTGAAAAATGTACAGTTCATTCAGTCGCTTGGGAGATAAAGCTCCCCCTAGTGTTGGAAATTTACAACCAACATTTCCCAAAAGCACCCTGTTCTTCTTCAGACTAAAGTATGTGTGGGTATAAAATTTTAAAATGATCCATGACAGAATCTTTGCGTTATCGCGTTAACACGAAAGATCTGCTATGGAGGCCGCCGCGGCGGCAGACGGGGTGTCAAAGGCGATGATGAAACCAAAAACACTCAGAGAAGTTAACGTACTAAAGGGATTTCATTAAAATCTTGATCATGCTAGGTGGCTCCAGCTGACACTGGGTGAGAGGCTCGGTACAATCTGGAAAATGTGGAGAAGACTAAGGAGATGGTTGTTGGTTTCAGAGAAGACTGCAGTGTGGAAATCCTCGCCGACCATCAACAGGGCAGCGCCGACGTTCCTGAGGGTCCATCAACACCACAGCCATTACCTAGAAAGTCCAGTAACGTGTCCACTTCCTGTAGACACTGGGAAAAGTGAACTCCCCTCCGTTGGCGACATCTACAAAGACCGATGAGTCAGGAAAGCCGCTAACATGATGACTGACCCCTCCCGTCCTTCCCCAAAATCTGGGAGGAGGCTTTAGAGTATCAACGCAAGATCTGAGAGAATGTGCGACAATTTCTTTTCCTCAAGTTCCTCAGAAGTCTGAAAACCCTCCGAACGCCGCCCTCCATCCCGTCCAGCATCACTGATTAAATAATTGTTTTTGCTATTAAATGAATTATATGAATTATTGATTAAATCAATAATACTGAAGCTACGGGTGTAATAGACAATAGACAGAAATATGAAATAATAAAAACAATCATTTTAAGGAGATATATCATGTTTAGTTCTTGGGTCTTGGTGATGAGTGTAAATTCTCATTATATCCGTAATAGTTACTGTGAAATCGTATAATATTCTGCGCATTAAAACACTTAATAACGGTGGATTTTACTGCCATTTTTTTTTTACAGTGCAGGCCCGTACAAGACCACGAGAACCATCTGATGGCTCTCATACCATCGGGTCGGACCACACACCAGCACTGCCACATATGGTGACCATACGCACACCTGAGCACCGCCGGAGTGGGTGGGTGGTGCGGGAGCCACCGGTCTCCATCTCTTTAAAGTGAGCGGCGTGATGCAAGGCGGTGCAAAAAGGTGTGTCTGTTTAGGGGGTGAGAGTACGGGGTTGTCACGGCGATGAAGGCTAAACAAGCACCGGCAACAACTGAAAAACCACCTCAACGACGACTGGAAAAGTTTATCCCTTTGAAGGCGTGCAACATCCGAGACTTCGTGCTCCGTATGCGACGACTTTGCAATAGCATGTTAGAGTTTCTTGCAACATGTATTTCCAGCGTGTTTATGTGGAAACCTGCCATATATATACAGGCTTTACGGAACACGCTCCCAGTCTGCACACCATCCAGAGCCTCCAGAAGATCCCTGCACAGACGGTTGTATAGACTGAACCCGCTGACCCTCAGCTCGTCCTGTCCCCGCACAGAGTAGCAGAACCGGCGCTCTCTCTTTGGACCTGGGCAGTTACTTCCAGGCCTGTTTGTTTTTCTTGCAGCAGGAAAACAGGGACGTTTGTTCATATTCGTGCGACGAGCCATTTAATACAGGAAATGATTATTTATTGTTATTCTCTATAGTGCTTCATTGGTAACTGGGATTTTCTAAATTGGTAACTGGGATTTTTCTCAATTTTCTCTAATTTATCTATGATAATTAACTGTGACTTTATTAGGTTTTGTTTTTTTTACAGTATGTGGTCATATACAGTAATTCTAAACAGTATGCTATCATTTCCTGTGATTTTGGATGTACATGATAATATCTCTATTGTATTTTATTAGTAACTGATTTTCTACTGTATTATTCATTTACTGTAATTAGTCTGTAATAATTTACTGTTACTTTCTACACTTTAGTTTTTGCTACTGTGATTTTCCACAATATGTTATAATTTAATAATTTAATCTTTAATCTCTTTAATATAAAATAATTTACAAAAATTTTCAAAAATGGAAAAATACGTACTGAAGAGGAAGATAAAAAAGACTAATCAACAAAAAATAATCATAATTGGCCTCTTCCTGTCAGGCTAAACAACAGCCAGCACTTTTAAGCACTTTGAGATTTGATCCAAATATAAAGTGCATTATAAATTAAATGTATTATTATTATTTTTCTTTCTACATGAAAGAACACACTCTCTCTCCCAGAAGAGCCAGCTGCTTTTATAGGAAAAGCAAACCAAAGCCAAACCAAAGTCGATTAAAATCAATTAGTCAAAATATACATTTTATACATTACTAAACATTTCTGTATGTATGAACAATTAAATTAAAGCAGTGTAATTTGATACAGAAATATTATGTCTTCGATATACATAAATCACACAAATAAACATTACTTTTCGTCCAAGCCAAAACACCCCTGTGTTTTGGATAAAACATGGTACAGTCCTGGTCCCATCATCCACGCTAACGCTCGTTTTTCCCACTTCCGGTCTGATTGGTGAAACAGGAAATGCTACTCAAATCAGAGAGATGCAAAAACTGAACACAGAAACTATCACAAGTATTTTTAATAAATGTTTCTGACGTTTAAAAGTCTCTGAATGTCATTCTTTTTTTTAAACTGCTAGTATTAAGCTGTGACAGGCATAGTTTACGGAAAAAGAAAGAGATAGCGATTAGCTAACGTTAGCTTAGCATGCTAATGTTAATACAGACGACTTCGGCAGTACCACAGATTATGGGATCACAACATTACAGAGGTAAAAAAACAATTCTATATGTCAGCATGATTGAATTATTCATAGATAATAAATGTTCATAAGTGTGTGTTTTAACAGTAATACTAATAATAATCTTTACTTTATGTATCATGTTACATGGTAAATCTTTGTAGGCATGGGACAAAGTTTTATTCTTTTTCTCCACAATAAAAGTTTGAACACCTTGATTAAGCTTACGCACAAAACCAATATTATTTTATAATGTTAAAAAGCAAATTCTATTTTCCTGGACGGAGCTGTTATGTGAGAGTCCCAGCTCACCCAGATGTCAGAAGGTACCATCTGTTTTTAGATGAGAACCCCATAATGCATTGCTTCATTTTGGGTCAAAAGACCAAAACGATATCAAACCACTGATGATGATAAAACAGCGTAATAAAATAGACCCCACCTTTCATAAGGCGTGGGTTGAACAATCGAGTGGGACTTCCTGTGTCTTTTGAACCTGTCTCATCTCTTTGATCTATCACGCTTAACTAATCGAATGATTCTTCCCGTTGACCCCTATCCCGTCCCCAGTGACTCCAGGGGGGACGGTTCAAGGAACGCAAGCAGGTTTTTTTGGAGACTGAAGGGAAAAAAATAAAAAATAATCGGGCATGAATTTTGGAGGATGGGCATGAAAGGGGATGTCTTTGTAGCAGATGGCGTTCCTCTCTCTCTCTCTCTTTTTGGGGACATCCTCTGGGAATTGGAGAGGCCTTCAAGCATTCCTTTAGAGGCCAGAGACAGATAAGTGAGTTATGCAGTTCACCACCATCTGGGCTCAGACAGCGCCTGGCCTGCAGCTGACGAGTGCGTGCGTGCGTGTATGTGTATACTATAGTCGCTGGGAGGGGTAGGGGTGTTTCCATAGCGATAGGTCCTATTCCTGGAGAGAGGTCTGTGCACGCACGCACTCGCAACCCGTCACTCCTCCTTTTCCTCCGCCTCCTCCTCCCGGGCACTGTCGTCATTGTAAACTCAGATGCTGACTTTGACAACGTTTTTTTTTGTTTTGTTTTCTTTCTTTCTTCTTCTTTTTCTTGCCCTCCAGTCCCCGCTGTCATTGTCAACAAATTTCGGTCCATTCTTGCGCAGCTGACAGTGTCTTCATGGAACATAGCATCTGTTGTGAAACAGTAGGGAGGGAACGAGGGATGATGGCAGGGGACCATGTTAGGGTTTGCCAATTTCCCCATTCCCATCGTTCAAGGCTTTGTGGGCATTGTGAGATCCTGAGTGGCGCTGCCAAATCGGGTCTGCGCATGACCTGCCTGTTGCTGTATAGGTTCTGTTCTTTTTGTTTAACTGGGGGATTAACATCTTGCAAATGCGTGCAGTTCTGTTTTTTTTTTAAATCTTTGCAAGTCTTTTTGTTCCGTCCTTCAACTTAAAACCACGAATCTTCAGATGAAATCTGATGTTCAGAATAAAATTTCTTTAAAATGCCAATTAGAATAAAAAAATATAAACGCATTAATCGGAATTGGAATCGGACGTTTTCTCATAAACGGCTCAAAAGAAAAACAAATGGAGAATTTCCTCCTTCCTGTTTTCCTTCCTCACATGCCCACCGTCTTCATCCTCATCTGGCTTCCAGGCACTGCAGAGAATTTTTCTTTTAACACAAACTCAAAAGAATTTTTCATTATTGGATGCCTGGATGGTAGGAATGTATGAAAAAAAGACGTGAAGTGATGAACGCTGCTGGAAGGCTTTGAAGACGCTTGCTGCAAAGTTCAATCCCAAAACAACAAAAAGGGGATTAGATCCAACAACTTCCTTTTTATGAAATCCTTCCTCCACCTTTTTTCCAGTTACTCACTCATTCCTATTTTATAACTGCTTATCCTACTCAGGGTCACTGGGGGTTGGAGTCAATCGCAATCCCACTTCATATTGGGACAACGCGATAACTCAAAAACAACATCATGGATTATTTTCAAATTCTGTACCCACATAGACCTTCGTGTGAGGAAGGACTGGAGTGATTTTGGGCAAAGTTTGGTTGTATATTTCCAACACTAGGGGGAGCTTTACCTCCAAATGTTTTCGGCCATAATTTCTCAACTGTTGGTCCTCTTTAGTCCAAATCTCGCATTTATCATGTTTTTCTCTAATAGTTCATATTTTACTCACTAGGAGGAGCTTTTTCTGTGAAAAAAAACTATTGCATTGATCATTTCCAAATTTTATTCCCACTTAAACCATGTAGGCTGGGGCAAATCCAATCCGGTACCTCAAGCAGTGTCCCATCCAACCATCACGGTCGCGCAGCTCCAGCGTTAGCTTAGCATCTTGCTGCCATTATTTTAAATATGATTATCTCCATTCATCTAGTTCCTTCTTACTGCCGACGCACATGCTAGCCACCTCCCCATCTCCACCCAGTTCTCACAGATTCATCAACTCCATCAGTCTCAGCACAGTCATCAGCCGCCACCACCTCCAGTATCAAGGCTAATGCTGCTTTAATCACAATGAATCTCCCTTGAGCAGCCGTAAAGAATTTTTGACAGACTAATTATCACAGATCATCTGTTTTAGATTCATCCAGTTCTGCTTTCATCATTTAAGCATACATAATTAGATCAATTTGAATTAAAATTGTTGGGAAAGCAGATTGGACACATTTAATTCAGGAAGAGATCCGGATGAAGACGTGGATCCATCATTTGAGTCCCCTTGAGTTCTCATTTTTGTATCTCACGCCCTTTGATCATTTCTTTCAGAAGTAGCTAGTACCTTTAGTTTAGCTGCTTTGCTGTTGCTAATCCGTTGTGGAGTGTTTCTATGTTTGCAAACCTATGCCTTCTTTCAGCCGACACAACACCTCAGACTTGATGGAGCATCTTTAAATCACCCTAGAGGACAATTATATACCGGGAGCTTCTGAAAAAAACGCCCAGTCATGGGTTTGAACTTGGACAATTTTTTTTTCCTTTTGGCAGGCGTCTGTTGGCAGTCTGATGGGACACGGTGCCATCTCTGTGAAGATAAGCCCCTCCATACATCCATTTCCATGTGCACAATGTCGTCTGAATACCCACTGTGTACGTACAAAACCCCAAAACACACACTGAGACAGTTTCCCTCTCACTTTAAGTCCTCTTCAAAGCCGCCTGTACCGCCACATCACCTGCCTCTCCTTCCCTTCTCAGAAGACTTTCCCTTCTGTCCATCCATAAACATTTAAATGTGTGTGCGTGGTGTGTGTGTGAGTGTGTGTGTGTGTCCTGCTGTGTAATTGCAGGCTGCGTATATCAACCCATTGCTGCTGCCCTGCCTGGAGACTAAAAGATGTCGCTAATCCGCCAACAGAATGCGCCAGGTCAAGCAGCCAGCAGCGGGTGAATTCAACCCCAGGACCACAGCCACAAATTAAGACAGGCTGACAAGGCCCCGCGGCATTATGGGTATTGTTGTGAGCTGCCAACAGGCCTCTAAAGCTGTTGGCCTATGTGAACGAACAGCCAAGTAAAGGTGAAGAGTAATTGTCGCTCGGTGACCCGGGAGTATGGCCATATAAACATATATACATACATATATACATATATATATATATATATATATATATATGTATGTATATATGTATATATCGGCGCCATGATGCACGCCTGCCTTAATGAGTGTCGCACAAACAAACATCACAAAGAAAAAACATTTTCACCGCTCCTCTCAACTTCTGTTTCTTTGCATCATGGTTGAACATGACGCCATGAAAAACTGCAGGCGGCAGCTGACAGCCAGTGGGATGAAGCCAAAGTCCGGCGCTGCTCGCCGCTCCGCAGCCGGATGAATGATGGCCCATTGTTGTGCGTCGCACAGAGGCTGCCGTAGACGTCCCCTTTTCACGGGAGCTGGTGAGCAAATGTGAGGCATGAATTGCATTAGTGCGAGTCAGTGCACCCAAAGCGGTGAAGCCAGCCCTGAAAACTCGGTCTGCTAGCACTCCTCCCCGAGTTTTATGAGCCACGATGATTGAAGGAGAAGAAAAGTGACAATGGGAAGAGGAGAGGAGCGAGGAGGAGACGTACGGACGGATGGACGGATGGATAAAACAGACGCTCAACAGAGGACTCGCATCCCGTGCGGGGAGTGATGTGAAGGGGAACAGGTTTGGCTCCGAGCGGCTGAAAGGCCTCCAGACAAAGGCGGAGGGGAGAAGAATGGAGGTGGAGGACTCTGGCTGTCAGGACTGGCGCTGGGATGGAGTTGGATCTCATTTCTCAAGTGTCATCGCACTGTCTGAGTCTCCTCCTCTCTTCTCTCATTCCAATTACGGCCACAATGAAGCCGCCCCCCTTCCTGCCGAGCTGCATATGGCCCTCTGGTTGTAAATCCATCAGTGGCGGCCCGTTGATCGGTACTGTATGCGTGATCCTCAGAGGGCCACAGTGGGTCGGTGTTTGAGGGCCGCTCTGACAGCTTGTCTCGACATGACTTCCTGTGAACACCGAACAATCGGCGACCACGAGTGGCTGTGTGAGATTAAGTCATCTACGCAGAGTTTCAACGTCGGACTCTTGGATGAATATTATGAAGTTGCTTTTTGTTTAATAGTGACCCCACCCTCATATTGGCTTCAGAGAGATCATGTGACCTCATCCTCCCACTTCAGAATGGATCCTATTTGGCTTATTAGACATATAAATGATGTCTTATAATAATGATTTAATATAGATTACCTCCCGTTTCAGTGTGTCCCTCACTACCGTTTATGTTCCCCGTTTTTGGAACTCATGGTCAACCAACCCTCATTTTTATTACATCATACCTAGTTTTTCAGTTTAAAAAAGCAGGAATTAATCAACTTCAGATCATGAGACGTTCTGGAACTGCTCAGGTTTCGCTGATGTCGGCAGATAATGATGACATCTTCCCAAATCCAGGGGTCACAGTAGATGCCATAAAGTCAATAAAACACAATAATAATGAAAGTAAGGGTCATTAATTTTAATTAAAAATAGGGTTTCGTGGAACCATTTGATGAGAAAAATGATGATTCGTTGAAAACAATCAAATAAAAGGAGACAAATGTGACAAAAATGGACTATAGGAAAACTAAAATAGGAACATTTCATTCCAACAGGACGACAGCAGTGATGCATTTTCCTAAATAACCGAAGAATATGACTTTAAAAACATAAAACATAAAATGACTCAATCTATAGCCTCTGACTCCAGAACCCTCAGGATCCAAAACCGACCAGAAACTATGTTAATTACATCCCATCAGCAGGGACGCTAACATCAGTAGCACAAACTGCATTTGAGGAAGGTGAACAAGCTCAAGGTCAACCTTTGACCTCTGTGTGTCCCTGGAGTTCACAAACGACTTGCGGACCGTTTTTCCTTTACATTTTAAAAAGGTTCTGTGTGTGTGTGTTAATATGTGTGTGTTTATATGTGTGTGTTTAGGTGTATGTAAATGTGTATATGTGTCTTAATATACAGTATATCAGTAGGTATTTAATGATATATATGTGTGTTTGTGTATGTATCTATGTGTGTGTGTGAGTGTGTTTATGAATGATTATGTGGATGTACAGGTTTGTGTGTCTATGTATGTTTATGTATGTAATTATCTAAGCGTGTGTGTGTTTATATATAAATACGTGTGTTAATGTTTGTGTATGTATATATGTGTGTGTGTTTATATATATCAATGGCCACCAAACTCAAAGACACCCCCCCACCCTCAGCCCCCAGGGGACAGTGTAAGCTTCATACTCAGGTTTTACTCCTTCTTGTATATTTCTTGTATTGTTCTTTTTCTGTATATTAATACTAACCATATGTATATAATGTTGGTATTTCAGCGTAATCTGTTGCTGCTTTAACGCCTGAATCTGCCCTTGTGGGATAAATAAAGTATCATCTTATCCTAGCTCATCTTATCTTATCTTATCCTATCTCATCTTATCTTATCTCATCCTATCTTATCTTATCCTATCTGATCTTATCTTATCTCATCCTATCTTATCTTATCCTATCTCATCTTATCTTATATTATCTTATCCTATCTCATCTTATCTTATCTCATCTCATCTTATTTTATCTCATCTTATTTTATCTTATATTATCTTATTTTATCTTGTCTTATTTTATCTTGTCTCATCCTATCTTATCCTATCTCATCTTATATTATCTTATCTTATCTCATCCTATCTTATCTTATCCTATCTTATCTTATTTTATCTCATCCTATCTTATCTTATCTTATCTCATCCTATCTTATCTTATCCTATCTCATCTTATCTTATATTATCTTATCTCATCTTATCCTATCCTATCTTATTGTATCTCATCTTATCTCATCTCATCCTATTTCTTATCTTATTTTATCTTATCTTATCTCATCTCATCTTATTTTATCTTATCTTATTTTATCTCATCTTATTTTATCTCATCTTATTTTATCTTATATTATCTTACCTTATTTTATCTCATCTTATTTTATCTTATTGTATCTCATCTTATCTCATCTCATCCTATTTATCTTATCTTATTTTATCTCATCTTATTTTATCTCATCTTATTTTATCTTATCTTATTTTATCTTATATTATCTTATCTCATCTCATCTTATTTTATCTTATCTTATTTTATCTCATCTTATTTTATCTTGTCTTATTTTATCTTGTCTTATTTTATCTATTCTTATTTTATCTTATCTCATCTCATCTTATTTTATCTTATCTTATTTTATCTTATATTATCTCATCTCATCTTATTTTATCTTATCTTATTTTATCTCATCTTATTTTATTTTAAGTCATCTTGTCTTATGTATTGTTATGTGCATGTGTGTGTATGTGTGTTTATATAATAATAGATCATTTCTCCTGACGGGGGGGTGACGGCATTAAATCATCGCCGCCCGTTTTCGTTGTAGATAAGAAGAGGAAAAAAAAGATGTGAGTTCAAGAGCATCTTTTAAACTAAGTTCACGCTTGTCACTGTCTGCTACTTGAATTTAGGAACACAAGGTCATAGTTTTGACTTTTGCATGGCAGCACCCTTCACTCAAAATACATTCCTGTGCTCCAACATGCAGTCAGACACCACAACTATAACAAAAGGTTAAATTACGCATGTATGTATATATATATATATATATATTTATTTATTTTTTTTACATCTTGTTCAGATGTTCTGCAGAATTTGAATTTGTTGTGGATAATAATAATAATAATAATACATTTAATTTATAATGCACTTTACATTTGGATCAAATCTCAAAGTGCTACAAAGTAAAAGCAGATAAAAGCATAAATAAAAAATAAAATAATAACTATATAAAAGCCTTACCAAAAAACCAACAATGTTAATTAAAAAAAACTTGCATTCCATCAGCATGGGTCTGAGGGGACAAGGAGGGCCTTTTCAGTTTTAGGTGAACTGTTCCTTTACTTACGGCTGCATTCCATTCACTCCACGGCAAATTGCTCACAAATTGTGACTTTTACTTGAGGTCATGTTCTGGTTGAAATGATAAATGAGAGCGTTTTTAACATTTCAGACATGTCTGTGTTGGAGTGACGTGATGGAATTTAGAGTTAGATTCTGTCAACTCAATAGTGTGACCCCTTTGACCTCTAGGGGGGGGGGACTGGCCAGCCTTAAGGACAATGACAACATTTAATCTGTGCTTTATGCTGCAGAAAATATCCATTTTAAGTCATTTTATTACACGTGTTCTATCATCGAGTGTGTATTTATATGAATATTTTTAATTACATATTAATCTGGTCTAATTTCAGACAATTTAGGTGAAACTGTGAGATTTCTTAGTTAGTTTCTCCTTATTTGAATTCAATTTATGCTTTCGTGTATTTGAGGAATTCCGTATCAATAATGAATGTATCAATAATTTCAAGACCCACAAACGATAACGCATATTAACTACAACCTGTTTGGAAATATAATATTCCTGCATCTAATTTGTAAATTTCGTGGCGGTGCGCAAATCTGCATATTCAAACTCCTGCGCGCGTGCACCTCTCCAAAACTCCATGCATCTTAAAGCTGTGCAAACATTGAAGTCAGAAAGTCCACTTTACACGATCCTGCATGTATCAGAAAAAAAAACTGCGTGAAAAGTGTCTGCAGAAAAGCCTCCGCGCGCTGACACGGAGCCGCTCGCGCCATCACGTTATGAAACATTGTGTAAAGGACCTGCTTTTCTTCTGGGCAGCGTTAAATCCGATCCCCTTGATGCGTGGGGAGAGCAAAGTGAATTAGAGATGGAGGGTGGGAGAGGCTGATTAACCCCCTCCCCACCCTCCTCCTCCTCCCTCCTCTTCTCTCCAAAGCAGAGATGCAAAGAAAAGGAGGAGGCAGAAAGAAGATATTTGAAAAGCTGCCACGAGTTCCCTGCCACACCGCCTCCTGCGTGGATTGAGCCGCACTCTTTGTCATCCACGGGCATGAATACTGAGTGGATGTACAGAGAAGAAGGCGCAGGAGAGGAGGAGAAGGGGAAACACTGGGCCCGTCTGTAATAAAAAAAAACAACCTTACAACCGGCTCTACAGTTCCTTAAATTCTCCTATTTTAAGTTTATTATGAGTTAACACATTTTACACGTTATTACTATGTTATTACACAATAGAGTTATTTTTTTCTTTTTGATTTTTGTTGAACTTTTTTTGGTATCTATCTGAAATAAATGAATTAAATGTACATAAAATGTGTTTTTTCGATGGTTTATTGTACTTTAGATTAGGTTGAGTCATTTCCTGTTTTTATGAGGGTTTTTCTCTTTATGCAATGAGGTGGTGTTGTATCTCTCCGTGGAGGTTGTTCGACACCCATCATCAGTTTGTCTCTGACACACAAAGAGAAAAGAGAAAAACACATCCCTCCACCCACCTCCCTCCGGATACAATCACCTTTATGCAAACACGTGGGTCTCAGTCTCCGCACTTCACTCTTGGAGTGGAAGAGGAGGAGGAGGGGTGGTGCGGTTGAAGGTGGCACAGGTGTCCAACAACCCAACAACATCCCCCCAACCCCAACCAACCCCCTCCACACACACATACACACACCCACACACACAAATACTTGTATGCAATTGCTGTGCGCAGGCAACCAGGCACAAAAACAGAAACTAAAGGAACAGATTGTGTTTTCTTTCAGTGACTCCCGTCATTTACATTGTATAAAATATAAAAATGTTGCATGATCATGAAATGGACGTGAGATTTGCTACGTAAATGCAGCAGAAACTGGGGATTTTTATCACTTCCGAGACGTAAAACAGAGATAATGGTGAAATTGTATGCTTGATATAGAAATTATGGTGACTTTAAATGCGTAAAATTAAAATTATGGTTATTTTTGGTCCGTAAAAGAGAAATTATGGTGATTTTAGGTCCGTAAAATAGAGATTATGGTGAGTTTTGGTGCGTAAAATTAAAAATCACGGTCACTCCTGTCGCGCAAAATAAAGATTATGGTGTCTTGATGTGCGTAATATAGAATTTAGGGTGACTTAATTAAAAAACACTATCATTTTCTGTGCCTAAAATAGAGTTTATGGGGACTTGAGGTGCGTAAGATAAAAATCACTACGATGTTTGGGGCGTAGAATAGAGTTTCAGGTGACTTTAGGGGAGTTTTACTGCATAAAATCGGGCTTTAGTTCCGACTTTTGGTGCGTAAAGCGGCTCATCTGGTTCGTGCGTCGGGGAGGAATGGCCCCCAACGTGAAATACAATAAATAATTTTATCCATTCAAGCAACTGGTATCTTCAGCTGTGTTCCATTCTGTCCTGTTTCAGGGCGAATTCACGTAAGCGTGATTGGATGAAGATCAAATCTAAAGACTATTACTCACAAGTGCAAATTTAAATTCTTCGCACTTTGTCAATCATTTTTATCCAAACATGCTCCGATCCGAATTCAGGCCTCGGTTTAATAAAAAAAAGAAGTCTTTTTTTGGTGTAGGGGGGGATAAAGGGGGTCAGGGAGCTTTAACTCGGTGACAAAGCCTCATTTGCAGGTCAATAGGATGGCACACTCGCCTCTCCTCTCCATCCAGGTCCTCTTTGTTCCCCGTCGCCTGCGCCGGTGCCAGATGGTCATGGAAAATGCAAATTCCTCCCGGATGATTTTACTCCTTTTTATATTTAATTGCAGACTTTGCAGACTGGGCCGTTAATTGTATGTTTTAAGAGGAAAATGTGACGTGAGGTTGCCCCACCCCCCCACCCTCTGAACTGATATTTTAAGGTGCTACATTTGCAGGAAGCCTCCGTCAAAGTGTCTCCACCTAAATCATTTTTAACGGTTTTTACGCGTTTTTATGGAGGGCTGATGTGATTTTTATTAGCAGCCAATAAGATTAACGAAGAGAGAATTCACGGATTGCCTGTAAGAACGAATACATTTGACTTTAATTAACTTCTTATTTTCATTACAAAAAATTCAAATAGACCCTAAATGACCGTTTACGTTTTCGTATATTCGTCATTTTTTTTATTAAGTCAGTAGGAAAGCTTTTATTTTGTGCGCGTTTTTTTTTATATATTTATGAATGACACAAATATTTAATGCATTTAGAAAAAACAAAATCTAAATTTTCTTCTTATTGATTGGAATATGTCTCTGCTCGTTGTTTTAATGTACAGAAAGAATCATTTGTAGTTAAACTTGACTTTGATATTCACTTTAATCCGCCTTTCTTTTCCACTATAAGGTGAAATTGGATCCGTCCTGATGTGTCATACATTGGGGGGGGAAGGGAAATATCTGGTTGTCACATTTGCTTGAATGCAAAAATGAATATTGTACAAGAAAAATGTCATGTTTGTGAAATAAATGCAATTAAATCATGTAGGATTTTCATGAAATCCAACAATTTCTCTTTTAGAAACATGATCTTTTATCCCGACCCTTCATGCGAGCCGCACGAAAACTTTAATATTCGTTACTCTTCATATAGTTTGCACTCAACGGGGTTGGATTAATTTAACTAAATCCCAGATTTGCCTTCTTTCAACATTTAACATTTCTGTTGAGCCAACATCATTAATTTGAGTTAAATTTAGTCCATTTATGAAGTCAATTTTACTCCCGCAGAATTAGTTGGACCAACTTAACGAAATAAAGTTGCAACTACTCCAATAAACTAAGTTAAAAAGATATTAATGAATCATTTCGACGCGATCCAAGTATATTAATTTACCGTAAGAAACCAATTTAATGAAATATTTGACGACATTTTTTAAGTTCATTCAGAGATTTTTTTTTTTTTTTTTTTACTGTAATACAGTAGATGTACAGATGGAGATCTAATTGGATTTAAGTGAGGCTGGAGATGAATATCAGACAGGAGACTCCAGGGTTGCGTGAGGCGGAATCTCTCCATCAGCAGCAGCTGGTTGTTTAATCATATTCCAGGCTTGTTAATGAGTCTGCATGTTCGCTGTCACCTCCTTCCTCTCTGCCCATCAGTCACACAACAGGAGTTAAGTCATAATTGTCATATTCTATAGCACTTTCCCGCAATGTAAAAAAAGCAACGTAAAGGCCCGGTGTGAGATTTCTCTGATTAAAGCGCTGCATCCAATTCCGGGCCTTAACCCTGTGGCTCCAGTCCAACACCGTTTTGGGAGAAAAAACCAACGCGTTTTGAAGTCCTATTTATGGGGACAAATTTTTATATAGTTGCACAGCTGTAGAGACAAATAAAAGGAAGATGACCCCTTTAACTCTGAGGGGGCCTGCAGCCCCTTGAATGTGTCCAGTCTCCAACATAGAGGGAACTTCATTAAAGTAACACATGAGCAGCTGTTGTCTTTAACATGTAAACTATTGAGGTTTTAAAACTACACTGAATGGCCCCGCAGCTCCCCGTGGGCATATGGGCGTTAATTAGCTGGATATAGCCATAGATTAATTATAATATTTTTTTCGACCATCCGTATCAATAGAGCAGCCAGACAAAGTGTCTTTTGTTCTGTGATGCAGGACATTCTGTGCCTGACTGAATGGGTCTTGGCTATGTCTACATGGATTTGCCATATGGCAACAAAAAGGAAAGAATGGAGCAGGAGAGCGCTTTGTGTTGGAAATCAGAACAAGCCCGTCAGAGCTTATGGAGCAGGAGAGCTGACAAAGTCACTCTGGTCGTCAAAAGTCTCCATTTTCATCAAAATATGCACTGTAAAAAAAAATGTCTGTAATGTACAGGAAAAAAAAAAATGGCTGCTGTGTATGCCAGAGATTTTACCTTTACCGATAAAATTGCAGTAAATACCATGAGAAAAACTCTGTTTTTTTTGTAAAATAGTTAAGTATATAATATAAGTAATAAATAAAATAACATTAAATTACAATAAATTCTGATTTATTTATTTTTTACCTCTAAAAAAAAATATTCAGCATATTTTAATATTTTTGCTTCTATAAAAAAAATTAATAATATTTACATATGAATCTTGTTATATATTTTTACGGTAAGTAATTGTGTCGGTTAGATTATAGTATATCGATATTAATTTGAGCAAAAGTGTGATATTTCTTTTTTTCTACAATAAGTGTATTTTCTTTTTATCAATATCGCTTTTGAACTTTACCCTCATCATTGAATTTCTATTTATTTACTTTTGGTTTAATTTCCATTCCAGGCTCAAACAGGTGAGGAGACTGATGGAGAGAAGGGGGAAAAAATGGTGAAATGCGCCTTTTGTTTCAGAATTTGTCGCATTTGGCTTCCTTCAATTAAGGCTAAACTTGCAAGTATGACCTGCTGAATGGTTTGTCTCAATAGAAGAGGACAATTACAAAGACTAGT
This sequence comes from Lophius piscatorius, assembly GCA_009660295.1. Classification (NCBI taxonomy): domain Eukaryota; kingdom Metazoa; phylum Chordata; class Actinopteri; order Lophiiformes; family Lophiidae; genus Lophius; species Lophius piscatorius. Next base: position 86,910 of record VRLP01000272.1, read on the forward strand.
AGTTTTCTTTCTCCGGCTCTGGCAGGTGGCCTCCACGCCCGGTGTGTCCACGGCGGGGTAAACAGAGTGTGTGAGTGGGTCTTTAGAGGGTCTTGTTGAGTGTGGGGGCTTCGTCGTGGCGGACAAAGCGGGGATCCAAAGGCAGCTGCTGCTTCTTTAAAGGAGCGAAAGGGCCTTTAAATCCCGCAGCTGCGCAGGACTGCGCGTCTGAATGCGCAAAAGAGCGCAGACGGATCCAGGCTGTGCGCAGTGAAAACTCTTCTTTCCGCTCTAAGAAATTATAACTAAACTCAATTTAATCTAATTATTGGTTGGAATTTTAGTTGTTTTATTTTTTGCAGCAACACTTGAGTTTTGTTAAATAACATTATTGAGAAATAAAGGCGCTATAATGAACCTAAATGGTCGTATTAAGAAATTGCAGCTTTATCTTTTTTTTTTTAAATTTATTTACCCTTAAATGTTTTAAACTTAAATAAAATAATGTTTTGATTCACTCAGGCTGTGAAATGTTATGAGTTAACCAGTTTTCCTTTCATGTTGCTTTTTTTTAAATGGACTCACTTCATTAATTTGATGAAACAACTCACACAGATTATTTTCTATAAATGGAATAATATGTGATGGGAGTTTTTTTTTTGTGTTTGTTTTGAGCAAGTCATCTCTGAATTGACAATGTGACCGCTGTTCTCTTCTTAAAGATGAGAAAACACGGGATGGAAAAAAACAACAACAACAACACAAAGACACCCTTGTCTCACTTTCAAGACACATTTGTCTCACTCCTTTAAAACTCATCCCACAGAAAACACACCAATCAGCGCTGCGTAAGAACTGAAGTGAAGAATATTTTAATTTCTTTTTGCAAGTCATTATTAGGGCACTTGTATGAAAATACAATTTAAAAAAAAAAAAAAAAAAAAAACGGCTCAGAAACACACGCACGCGCACACACATACTTCTCACACACACACACACACACATAAAAACAAAACAAAGAAAAACTACTTTTCAAGTGTGGACTATTACGGAGAAGCTACATGATTGCTCACAAATACACAAAAAATAAAAAAATACAACATGCCCTCCGTCTAAATCAACGAGGCATTAAACACGTGTAAAGAAAACATAAATAAATTATAAGTTAGAATAAAATATACATTTACGGAAGGAGAGAAGAAAAAAAAACAGAACAATAAAACATTTATAAGCTATTGTCTCTATAAAGCTGTACACTTTTGGCCAGTGTAGACAATTCTCTTAAAAGTAATTTAGGATTGCACAGATGTTAAAACATTTAACACTGTCGAGTGGCTGGATGCAGAAACAACAATGGATGCTACATTTGTACTGGATACAAGTCCTTCTCTCTCTCCTCCCTCCTCCCCCACCACCAGAGAATAACCGTTCAGTCCTGAGAGTCCGCTCCTGCGATCCACCGGACCGGAGCAACCGGCCATAGACGGGGGCTTCCTCCTCTTCCTCTTCCTCCCGAGCCGTCCCCCTGGTTTATCCTCCACTTCTCCGGCGTTCTCAGTAGCTGAGGGGGGAGGTGGTGGTGGGGGTGGGAGCATCCACCTCATGATCCAGAAAATTTAAAAAAAATAAAAAAATAAAATGCGCAGACGAAATAGTGCAAAACCACCTGAGGAGGAAGAAGAAGAAGAAGAGGGTGAGATTCTTCTCCGCAGCGCAGAGTCAGCAGAAGGCGTCACCCTTCTTTTTTTTTTTTTTCTCTCTCTCTCTTTTTTACCAATGCTGTTTCCCGCCACACCGTGACGCACTCACCCCTCCCCCACCCTCTGGTGTTACTACAGCTCCCACTATCACTACTACTGCGATTTCACCACCACAATCTCTCTCCACCCCCCCTCCACCCTCCACCCCTCTTAGATAAGGCTGCTGCGCCTTTTGGGTCGCGTAATACACAGCAGAAATAAACAACAATACATCCCATACTCTATTAAATGTTATGAATACTTAGATAAAGATTGACCGTAATAGGACATAACCGATCACGAATGTCATGTTTGGAATGGACCCATCGACTTAAACCGGTTCGGAAACGTGAAAACGAGCCTCGTACCTTCAGCGGATCCTCTTCCGCGGAGTTAGTTCCACCGTGATCGGAGACTTGGAGTGATGGCACGCGCAAGGATCGGTTGATATTCTGTCGGCGGCTCTCTTTCGTTTCACGAAGAAGTCTGAGAGGAAGAAGAGCAAAGTCAATTTCAGACACATAAATCCGCCCGAAAGAGAAAAAAAAAGCGGAGTGGGGATTTTCTCTGCGCATCTTTGGAGAGACGAGCCAAGCCGACCTGCAGCTCCGCTGGGATTTGTTGTTGTTGTTGTTGTTGTTTTATCATTTACCTGTGATGTGTGTGTTGCTGCTGTCAGCAGAGCCCGTCCTCTTGCGTTTGACACACGGGACCTGTCTGAGAGTCCGCTTCCCTGAGTTGAGCTTCCCTGAGCGGTTCTCCTGGTTGACCTCCGCCGGGTTGGGAGTGCTGCTGCTCTCCAGCCGCTCCAGTACATCCATAAGAGGAGGGGTCTCCTGGAGATCAGAGTCCGAGGAAGGGGTCTCCTTGACGGGGGTCGCTGGCGCACCGGTCCGGTCCTGGTAAAACCCGGGCGTCTTATCCACGGACACCTCCTCCCACTGGTAATCCCCATCCAGCGGGGTGTTGGCCTCGAAATTAAAGTTCCACCTCTGCTGGTCCCGCTCGGAAATCTCCCGCAGCTTGGCTTTCACGTCCCGGCTCAGCTCGTCGTGATCCACCGGTCCGAAGAGGTTGCGGCAGACGCTCGTGCGCCTGTGGAGTGGGAAGGTCCTCCGGGCCAGCAGCTTCTCCAGCGCGCTGCTCGATAACTGGACGTTGGACATCTCCACGCACAAAAACAACGTCTCCAAAGTTTAAAAAAAAAACACCTGATCGATCCGCGGCTCCGATGTTATTATTATTATTCTCCCTGAAGTGCGTGATTCTCTCTCCTCCACGCGCGTCGGCCTCTCTCCTCCACGCAGATCTGTTTAAATGTACCTTCAGCTGCGGGATGTGGCGTTTATAACCTCACTGTGACTCGTCAGGCAGAGCAGCCACCTCGGCCCACGCGCTCATTGGCTGCTTCAAGTCCGACCCTCTACCTAAAAAAAAAAAAAAACACGCACAACTCCCCCACCCTGATTTCCCATCGGCCCCTTGTGCCCATTTGGCCGCGCGCCGAGCGCAGCGCTTGGATTTCTCTCTCAGGACTCCGAGCGCCGAGCGGACTTCCCCAAAACCAAGCAGCTGATGTCTGATGTGGTCTTTATTCTCTCCTTCCCCGACACTCTCTTTCTGACGGAGCCGTGCGTCACACAAGAACCCGACCCGGACCAGTTCTGCCCTTTTATAGTGAAAACCCTGTTGGCGCTCTTCATGGCCCTCAATTCAATTTAACTTATTTTAATATTCTCCGTCGAATGTTTTATTTTTATTATTTTTTTCTTCCTCTCTGTCTCACAAACACTCCCTTCTCTTCTCCCTCACAGCAACAACAAACCCCGTCAGCTCCTCCTCTGCTCTTATCCCCCCCTCAGGGCTTTCTTTCTTTCTTTTCTTTTTTTTTTAACACTGAAAATCTGGATTTTACGCACAAGAGCGAAGAAACCGAGCAGAAAAGAGGACAGACTGACACCAGAGCCGCTCTCTCCGACATAATCCCAGCAGATTCATATTAAAATAAACCTCTTTTTTGTCTTAAACATATTTTTTTAATACCTCCTCCTGTTATTTCTTATACCTACTCCTATTTATATAAGATATTATATCCTCTGTGTTACACTGTAACTGGAAATTCCCCCATTGTGTGTCAAATAAAGCTTTATCTTATCTTATCTCATAACAATTCTCAACCTCTGACGATGAAGCACTTTTACTCGAGCAGAGCACAAAGTTTTACACATTTTACTTCATTATTCGCATTTTATTCTACTTCGTCTGACAGTTTTTTTGTCAAATCTTTGATGGTTTCGATCCAAATATTAAAAGAAAAAGTGAAACATTGCTTCGGTTATTTCCACGAATGACGCAAGACATACAGTCGAATTCGACATCACACCCATCATCCATAACAGTGTAACCACTGACAGGCAGAGTGAATCACGTTGATTGTCTCGTTACCATGGCAGCCGTAAGTGGGTGGGACATATCAGGCAGCAAGTTTCCTGAAGTTGACGTGTTGGAGGAAGATAATTCATCTACCTCATATTTGTTTTCCTTAGAGATTGAACTCTTTTGCTGTATTCAAACCTTATATATCTTTATTTAATGTATGTCTATTTGTGTATGTAAACGTAAATGTCTTTATTGTTTTATTAACACTTTATAAACATTGGAGCTGATGTAACGGCCAACTTTTCCCCCCAATCAGTGGTTATAATCTTATGACTGATTAGTGTAGCTGTTCTTGCTTTCTGCTCTGCCTACTTACGGATGTGGTCAGGTTGTCATTTCTTATTTCTGTCCCTTTTTCTTTTCTTTTTTTTTTAAATTCTAAAAATTGTGTCTCCACTAGTACATTCCCGTAAATACCGCATTACTGCATTATATGCAGTATTCTGTTAATCACATTACTGTGAAAAGATGAGCTTAAACATCTGCAGTAGTAAATTTCAGCAAAGCCGTAATGTGTAATTCCAAAAACATCCAAAATAATAGGAATAGCACAGAGGCAGCGCTTTAACTTTGATACTTTAAGTGTATTCTGTTGATAATAATGACGTAATATTACTTAGGTTATGTTTTAAAGCGGGTCTGGGAGGCCCAAAGACAGCCCAAAGTTCGAAAGTTACTCGTTGTTGGCTCTGCGTCATTCTTTATTTGTTTGTTCATCGTTTTTGTCATTAATGTCAGACAGAAGACCACCGGCCCCCTGCAGCAGATGAAAGGCGCACAGTGACCCCCAGTGGCGTGAAGCTGTTACTGCAGGCCCATCAGAGCCTGACGAGGTCATGTGACCAGCCGTGTTCGTCTGAGGATACGTGCAGCCATCAGCCATAACATTATAACCACTAGCAGGGGAAATTAATAATAACTAGCACTAACGCAACTATTACTACTACTACTACTACTACCCCTACTACCAGTACTACTACTACCAGTACTACTACTAATTTTACTACTACTACTACTACCAGTACTTCTACAGGTATCTGTCATCTGTCAGTGGGTGGGGTTTATTAGGCAGGAACAGTGACTGGAGCAGATTGAAGATGGTTTTGATGACAGTTTTTTCGAAGGCGCTTTCGGAGATTACTATTCCGGAACTCGATTAATTCATGATTTTAAATATGATTGAGGTTGTCACTATGACTTTTGTGAGGTTTGGAAGTTCGAGACCCCCAGGAGGGGAAGGAGAGGGAGGGGCTTGCCAGAGTGACACACCAGGTGATGTTACATATAATATTTTGGTGGAGTAATAGTATGAAAAAGTTTAAGAAGAAAAGTATATACTGAACTGAAAAAAGTTCAATACATAATGCTTCCTGTAAAACTACCTTTTGCAAATTTCTTTCTCCTTCTGGGCAAAAATGAATGGTTACGTTTTTTCAATATTTTTAATCAAAAATAGAAATATTCTAGTTTTGTGAAGAAAAATATTAATGGTGTTATGTGAGATGAAATGCAGTCTTTCAAAAATCTGAGACAGGAAATCCTGAAATTCCCTAGATTTGTCACATGAGGAGTATCATGTGACATTAATAATGTGATTTATTGAGTTAGGTGAAGGAGGGTCATTCTTTATTTAGAGTAAGAGTCGTTCACAGAATGTTAGAAACACACAGAAGGTGAAACAGTCACAAATCTATGTGTTGTGTTCTGGCGCCCTCCAGTGGCGAAAGACTGCTACTGAGGAAACCAGTGCAGAGTTCTTCATGCTGATGTGGTGTGTACTACTACTACTACTACTGCAACTAATACTACTACTACTACTACTACTACTATTATTATTACTACTACTACTACTACTACTACTACTATTATTACTACTACTAATACTACCACTAATACTACTACTACTACTACTACTACTACTATTATTACTACTACTACCACTACCACTACTACTACTACTACTATCGCTGCTACTACTACTGACAGTACTACTAGCTCTGCTATGACAGACTTTACAGACATGACCAAAGCCAGTATTCTGTGGAACTTGATAATACTGATATAAGTACTAGTAGTAGTACTACTTGCTGCATTAATAGTGACATCTACATGATGATCTGTCAAATCTCAAATTATCTTGAGAAACTTCCTTGTTCTGATATTAAACTATCCGTTAAGAGAAAATGATCAGAACTTTCATAGTCTTCTAGGACGGGTTGACCTTTAGGAGCTGGAGTCTGACTTCAGCCCTCAGGCGGATCTTATCGGCTGAAGGCCGTGAAAATTTAAAGAGAAAGTCAGAATGTTTTTCCTCAGGGAGGAGAATCTCCGATCTTTCATCGGAGCAGCAGGTGCAGCCAGTCGACCAGCAGGATGTCCTCCCACCTGTTTCTCTCCAACAAATGAAGCGCTATCATTCTCCAATCTCTAAACACACAAACACACAAACGTCACACACACACACACACACACACACTCAGACACACGCACACCCACACCAACACGCAAACACACTCAAACACGGACAGACACCAACACGCACACACCCAAACCACACCCACATTCACACACCCACACCCACACCCACTCAGACACACACACGCTCACACACATACACGCTCACACACACACATATATACACAAACACTCACACGTGTATATACACACACACTCACACACACACTCACACACACACACATATATACACACACACATTTACACAAACACACACACATGTATATACACACACTCACACACACACACTCAGACACACGCACACCCACACCAACACGCAAACACACTCAAACACGGACAGACACCAACACGCACACACCCAAACCACACCCACATTCACACACACCCACACCCATACCCACTCAGACACACACACGCTCACACACATACACAAACACACACACACATGTATATACACACACACTCACACACACACGTCCACTGGATTAACTGGTTCTGACAGGAATGAAAACACCTGAGGGCAGGTGGAAACAGGTTTGATGTGTGTGTTTGTCAGATTTAATGAATCACTGCTGAACCTTAACCCAAAGATAAAGCTGCCATGAGAAGTCACGAATATTTTATCCTATATAACTGTATATAGTTAAAAGTACTTCTGTCTTCATCTTTACCCTGATTCCACTACTACGATTTTACTGTTTTCACTGATAGTTAAGGATAGGATTTTGTATATATATGGATTTATATATATATATGTATGTATATGTGTGTATATATATATATATATATTATGTGTATATAGGTATATATGTGTATATATATATGTATGTATATGTGTGTATATATATGTATGTGTATATATTTATGCATGTGTATATATGTGTATATATGTATATATGTATGTGTATATGTGTATATATATATATGTATGTGTATGTATGTGTATAAACATGTATGTGTATATATGTATATATGTATATATGTATATTTGTGTATATGTTAATATGTATGTATATATGTATTTCTGTATTTATGTTAATATGTATATATGGGTGTATATAAATATATATGTATATATGTATATTATACATGTACTATATACTAATACTACTACTGATGTTACTGCTACTACTACTACTAAACCTACTTAAATAAATAAAATATTTTCATTAATTTGACACCAAGAAAAACAAAATCATTTTTTTTAATGCTTCATTTAGTGAATAAAACAGATGTAGTACACAAATATTTCATGATGTTATGATTAGCCATGTTAGCTTAGCTTGACATCGGTTGCGTGCGGTCATGTGAGTCAGAATAAAACTTTGAGCAACTTTGTGAAAACAACAAATAAACTTGATAATGTCCCGAAATGCACACTACCAAGAGCTAAAAGAAAATAGCTTTTATATCTGATGTTCCGACTGTTGTGAACACGTTACCATGGCGACAGATGAAGCCAGAATGCGCGATGGTGTTTAAAGGTTTTCTTAAGCAAATATAATACAACTTGTTTACTTTAGCTTTGGGTTCTGTACAAATTAAGGTCAGTAGTAACTTTATTTGTTGTTTTCATGATGTTGATTAGCGTGTTATTCTGAGTCACATGACCACATGACCCGGTAGTTAGGGGAAGCTAGCACGGCTAATCAAAACGTCATGAAGTAGTTTCGTATTATATGTGTTTTATTCACTAAAATCTTTGCTTGGGTTTAATCTATTTATATGTCTTCTCTTAAGTTGCGGTGCGTTAACTGTCTCATAATCATTGCTCCTCTTCCTCACACTGATGCTCATGCGGTTATAGAATCTGAAAATGATCCATGGAATAATTTTAGAGTTATCGCTTAAACGCGAAGAATCGGCAGCGACAATATCCATAGTATCCCAGACGTCTTTGGGTTATTATGACCCATTAACCGCCTCATGAGCCAAAACAAAGTCCAAACGGAGACTAATGGACCTTTCATCAACGATGAATGAACACCACGATAACGTCGGGGGAACAGGAGTGAAATTGTCGAAAAGTTAGATTGAAATACTTCTTTGATTCATACGTTTGTAGTAAAGCCGAGACCTGCAGTGGAATAAACTCGGTTTGCACCTTTTAGATGTTGCTGCTCCTTTGAAGATAAGAACGACGGGCCTTTTGTCCCGCTACCCTTTGAAGGTTCGCCTGCCGCCTTTTAGCTGCACTTTATATTGTGTTGGAACTTTTGTAGCAGTTTTCACATTGAAATTATAGGATTTAAAGGAGTAGAGGTTCTTTAAATGTCTTCAAAGGAGCAGCCACACCCAAGGGCCCTCAGTGTTTAATTGCTTTATATGCACTGAAAAATGATGTCGTGGATCCATTTATTATTACAACTACTACACACAGATACACAAGCCAGAGGCCGTTCCTGTCCTTCATTCACCCTTACTAAAACAATACCGCCGTCCTCGCAGTTTATGACCTTAGATGGCTGCTCAGTCCATCCCGCAGAGAATGCTGCCTCTAGCACACACACACACACACACACACACACACACACACACGCACGCACATATAAACGCACACATGCACATATACACACACACACGAACACACAGACACACACACTCTCACTCACAGACACACACACCCTCAAACACACACACACACACGCACATATACACGCACACATGCACATATACACAGACACACGCACGCACACACACGCACGCACACACACACACTCTTACTCACATGCACACACACTCTTACTCACATGCACACACACCCTCACCTGACACAAATACACACACTTAGACACACACCCAGCATCCATACACGCACACACACACGAACACGCAGACACACACACTCTCACTCACAGACACACACACCCTCAATCACACACACACATACACACAAACACAAATACACGCACGCACACACACTCGGACAGACACACACACATACGCACACGAAAACTCATGCACACACAAACACACACCACACACACACAAACACGCACACACACTCTCACTCACACACACACCCAGACACACATACGCACACGAAAACTCACGCACACACAAACATACCAGACACACACTCAGAGACATGCACACGCATAAAGACGCTCTCACTCACATACACACATGAACACTCACACATACATATACACACACACACATAAACACACCACACACACACTCAGACACATACACACGCAAAAAGACACTCTCACATACAGACAAAGACACACAGAAACTCACACACACACACTAACACACAGACACACTGTAACGCACACATACAGACACACACAAACTAACACACACGCACACACACACACACACACATCATCCTCAGCAGGAATCATTGACTGCACATACTGAAGGACAACAGGCATGCAGCTTACGCTAGCGGTTTTCAAAGACCATTCGCCTTTTTTAATACTGAATTTATCTTGTTCCCACAAGATCTTTATCTTTTCTTGTTCTTTTCATTACTGTGGGCCTCACAGGAGCTTCACTGCAGAAAACAGTCAGTTGAATGTTGAGGCCTTAAGCACGTAGAAGTAATACGTGCACACGTATCACTATCAGATGCGTATGTAATAAAAATATTGTTTTGTCCAGGACTCCTGTAGGGCTTCGTACAAACCCCATGAAAGAAGCTCGTATCACATCTTCTCTCGTGTGACTAGAGTTAACAATCTAGGCCAGAGGTCAAGGGACAGTCAGTGCCGAGGACTCTCTGCTTATCTTGGACTGCATGTCAGAGGAAATCCTTAGGATTTTTTTTTTACTACACTACATTTAACTTGAGCCTGTTTGCAGAAGAGTTGTCTTCTATTCAAACAGCATGGTGTGTGATGATGTCTTTGTTTTATCAAAGTAAATAAATTCTCGATAAATGATGAATTTTTGAACGCGGTAAACTTCAGGAAAAATACGATGTCTTTGTAGAAGTGATTCCTCTTCACCTCTGGCCTGGACTCTTCAACTCTGGTTACACAATAGAGAGATTAAAGTGTCTTTGCTGTCAGTCGAGGGACAACACTAGTTTGTTTATGATAAATTACTATTAAAAAAAGGGATTTATTGTTAACCTGTTAACACTAATTTGCTTTAAAAAATACCCTAGCAACCATTCAGGGAAAGTCCAGGTTTGTATAATGAAACAGCCCAGGTTCATATAGTAAAGTAGTCCATGTTCATAAAGTGAAATAGACCAAGTTTATACATTTAAACTATCTAGGTTCATACGGTGAAAAAACATGGTTCATACAATGAAATAGTCAAGGTTCATCCAGTGAAACAATCCAAGTTCATACAGTGAAAAAGTCTATTTGACAGCACGCACACATTAAAATTTCTTAAGAATATTTCTATTTTTTATTATTATTATGTAGTAGTAGAATACAGTAATGGTATTTGCCTTATTAGTATTCTTCTGTAGTTTTTTTTTTTATTTTTTATTTTTTAATATATTTGTATTTTTATTTAAATTCTGACTGTTTATGTAAAGCGCATTGAGTTGCCATTGTGTATGAAATGCGCTATATAAATAAAGCTGCCTTGCCTTGCCTTGCCTTATTGACCTATTTCGAAATATTTTGTTATTGATTTTTTTTTGTTATTAGACATAATTATATTATGATTCTTAAATTATATCAATAATTGTCATTGACGTCTCTTCGGTGGGCTGGACGGAAGTGACGACAGTCATACGTATTAGCCCAATCATATTGTAAAGGACGATTTTAACAGTTGTCTTTCTCTCAATTCAGCCCAGCGGGCTTTTTGTTGTGGTGAAATTACTTTTTAGTTCAATCGGTATTACAAAAAAAAAAGCACTAACTCATTAGCTGTTACAAAGAACTGCATAAACGGATAATCCTTAACTGGACCCGCCAGATTATCCCGGCTGTCAAAACAACACAGTAGAGGAAACACACATTCCGGGTTTGGCTGTTATTTCAAAATAAAGGCTTCTAACGTGTGATTCACCAAAGTTTTTAGTTCATAACTAAACGCCTCGCATCTCCATCTTTTATTGTGAAGAGAATTATACGGATATGGTTTAATTGCTACTGCTAGTTTGAAACCAAGGAGACTACATGTGATGCGTGTCTCTAGTGTACACTACATGGTCTGTCTTTTTGTGGCATAATTTTCTCGCAGTCTTCAGGCGGAGTGAGACATAGTGCATTACCAAACTGTTTATCTTTCTAGGCAAAAAGCGGATTTAAAAACGTTTGCACGGATATAGAATTAGCATGTTCTGAACACACACGGACTCCTGTGAGTAAATTAATCCCCTAAATTCAACTCTCGAGTGCTGTTGGTTTAAATCTAACGAAAACATCATTTTGAGCCGCTAAAGTAATGACAGTTTTGAGTTGAACTGTTAACAAGCTGTTGACTTTGCCTTTTTAGCAGGGTCAAAAAGTTAAAGAATAACCTGCTAACTGACGCAGTTAAGCTAACGTCACTTTGATTAGTTTAATTTAATGAACAACATAATGGATATTTCAGATAGTGGGTCACTATAACTGACACATGGCAGTCTTAATTAAGGATAAAAAAGGCAGTGTTGGTTTATAAAAACCTTCATATAAATATCTTGTATTTATTCTCAAATAATTACCGGTACTATTATAAGCTAGCACTGTTAGCTTGACTGTGCCGGTTTTGCTAACGTCACTTTGATTAGTTTGAAACCGGATAGTCATTGATTTAATACCAACATAATGGTTGAAACCGAGAAAAGTAGCCAGTGCTGACACATTGCTGTTTTATTTGTGCAGAGAGAAGGCGGTGTCAGTAAAAGCAAGGTAGCTCCAAATATATTATATGCATGTCAGCATTGTGTCGTCAAGGGTGGCGTTCAATGGCAGGACGTGATTTTCAGGTTATTCTTTAGTAACGTGAATTCCCTCCGACCACCCAGGATGCAGGCAGTCACTTGGGTGGGGCTGACGCGGATGACAGTACACAGGAGCGAGAGCCCAGGGAGGAACAGATCTCAACCAGGAGAATCGAGGGTGGGTGGTTGGTGAAGCCATGACTAAGTCCGACGCGAAGAGAAGCAGCGTGGCCGCCGGCAAGTGCGCCACAGCCGGCGAACAGGTCAATAACGACCCGGCGGAGCAGCAGGTCTGTGCGAATCAGAGCACACAAGTCAAAGCTGTTGTGATGAAGCAGCCCTCCAGGGAGAACCTGCATCGGAGAAACGCGGACTGCGAAGTCTATGACGACGGAACCAACACCTTTTTCTGGTGAGTGATACCTTGTCATGTTCTAGTGAACAGGTAAAACGCTCCAGTGAAGAGTGAAGGTGTTTGTTGATCAGATAATACTTAACAGTTCATAGAAAACATGCTGGTGACCAGAGAGTGTGGTATGTTTCAAGGTGAACTGAAAGACAAGCTCAGGTGGCCCTCATTGGTCGCATTAAATACTGTGACCCTGCATTGTCCATCCACTTGAGGAGAACATTTGCACTCTTTTTCTGAATTAGTAAGATAATTATCTGAGAAGGATGGTCAGTGCTGTTACTTCACAGTTAAGAGAGTCTGTGATTAAATACACTTGGTGCCTTTTCTGCTGAGTTTTGTTCTTGTCCTCCGTGAACGCTCCATGGGTGATTTGGTATCCCGTAGGTATGATTGTTAGCTTGAATGGTTGTCAGTCTCTATGTGTAGGCCCAGTGATGAACTGCTGACATGACCAGTCTTTCTCCCCTCCTCTTGCCCAATGTCAGCTCTGCAACCCTGCACAGGATGAACTCAACACTCAACAAACATTTTAATCTGATCAGTTTCTACGTATCACCAGGGTTATTGTACCAGTGTTCTAAGAAAAATGATAAAACAGTCACCGCATCTGCCATCCAGACAATCCTCACAGTGAGAACATTAGTATCAACCCGGGTAACCCGCGAGTTCCTTCCATCATTAACCTTCGCCGAAGAACACACAGTTGCTTTACAACCTGCAATATCGTCGATGAAAAGTATTTAGTTCAAAAATCTTGAGTGAAATATCTCTATTTCAGTTTACTGACCGGCGTATGCTGCGGTGACTGAGGGTGGGATCGGTTGCTGTGTCATTGGCTAATCTCCCTCGCTTGGTCAGGCAGTTGAGAGTGTGAGCATGTATGATATGCCTTGAAAGATTGTGAGCTAAGACTGGGCAGGGCAGAGCCAGAGGAAATTAGTGGAGGCCTGCAGTGGTCCTGATATGCAAATTAATCGTCTGTGTATAGAGGTTAAGGACTTATTGAGATGTTTAGTAGCGAGTTCCCTCCAAAGTTTCCCTCGGAATAGCTGGTGTTCGGTTTCAGAATGATTAGAACTACTAAGAATGGAACAATCGATAATCTCTTATCAAACTCCAAATGGGTAAGAACCAGAATTTTATTTCTATGACTGTCAAATGGGGGAATGTAGAGCTTCTTTCGTCTGTCTTTCTCTAAATGCGACAGGATAACGTCTGCGCACATCCCCTCAAAAACAAATATGCTTATTAGGGGTATCGCATCGTTTTTTAATTTGCTTATGTTTACATTTTAGGCAGATGTGAACTTTTTTCCTGTCAGTTTCTTCACATCCACCTATTATATAGGTTGTTCTCAATCTGTGTTAGTACAATTGCGTTATTCCTGTTGAGGTGGAATCTGTCCTCGGACACACACTTGCTAGTTTTCATGAAATCTTTTCTCAGAATTCTGAGATAATACTTCTTTTGTTCACAAAAAAAACCCCAACTCGTTCTCAAGTTAATTAGTTACTCTAAGGTTCAACTCTTCATGCGTATTGTCGTAAACCAGAAGTCTGAAAGTTCAAACATCCTGACATGTTTCACCAATGTTTGTCATGCTTGCGTTGCACATCCAAGCTCAGAGCTTATCGATGACAAGCCAGCAGCTAACAGCCTTGAACTGGGAGTCAAAAAAGATCCACAGAGTGCGGTGAAATGTGTAGGACGCGGATGCTGCGATGTGAAGACATTTGGCCAGCCTAAAAAAGTGGTCTCCTCTGCGTCCTTTTCCAATACAAAGTGTATTGCCACCATGAGCCTTCAACCTGTCGATCCTGGAATATTTAAGCCTGAGTAAGTGTTTCATCTGCTCTTTGCCTTTAAAACTGTATATTGTTTGTAAAGCAAGGGGCACACAGAATCTGATAAGGTAGCCAATATCACTTTCAGCAGGCTACACTCAAACCTCCAAAGAGGATTTCTCAATACTGTGTTGCAACCCTGACATCCAGTTGTTACTCCAACACAGAAGGCATTAACATAAGCTGAGATAATTTTACAAGTTATTTAAAGTGGACCCTGCAGGAAGTTTTTAATATACAGTGTAGTTAAGCCATATTTATTAAAACACATAATGTTGTTGTTAAATTAGACTGCATGCGTTTAAAGGTTCCCTAATGAAGTGGGTTATTACAGAGTTTGATTAATGTGACTGTTGTGAATGAATGTGACCTCATAATGGTTTTTTGCCACTCCCAGTTGTGGCAAATGGAGAACGGATAAAGAAGAATGGATTTGTGGGAGGATTTCCAATACGAATTACAATTAGATTAACATTTTTATCTCAATAATGGCCCTCTGACAGGTCTGTGATGTAAATTATATACAATTACTGGAGGTTTTTTTTGTCTTTAGGATTTTTTTGATTTTTTTATACCACACTTCATTTAACTTGAGCCTGTTTGCAGAAGAGTTGTCTTATATTCAAACAGCATGGTGTGTGATGATGTGTCTTTTTTTTTTTTTTTATCAAAGTAAATAAATTCTTGATAAATGTTTTGAATTTAAATTTTTTTTTTTTTTTTAAACTTCAGGAAAAATAGGATTATTCTGCTTGTCTGTGCTAGAATGTCTAACGTGATCAGCAGGGACTTTTGCTCAAGTTGTCTGCACAGTTCCTATTATATTCCTGAATATATATTGCAACTGCTCAAATAGAGAGGTCAGAGATCAGAAATGGTTGCAAAGAAGTAATAAGTAGTTTTCATTTTTGGAAAAAATATTTTCACAATGGCACATCCCATCTTTTGTTGAGTGTTTTAATGAAATATTTAAATCGGTGAATTCTTACAGTAACTATGAGCTCCCTATCTGTCTTCATGCAATAAATGATGTATTCAGATATTTCTTCCATCTTTTCGGATCGATCTCAAAGAATACCTTTAAACTATTCCTTTTTTTTTCCCCCATACACAAGTTTAACATTGCCCACCATATTTTAACTTTTGATTTTTGATCATCACTATGCCTAAATCTGCAGAAACTACAGAATTTTGCGAATGAGCGGGACATGGGTCTGAAAAAGATCCCAATAAATTCCGGTGCGGATCCAGAATTTTTACTTCCTTTCCTTAAGATTTGCAAGATAAGGCATTTTAACATTTCCCCTAAACAGAGCAGACGTGTAGGATTGTTCAGCAAGGATGGAAGTATGCATCCTTGTGACTGCCATTCTTGTTGAGAATGCCCTTATGTCACCACCTCAAATTGAATCTCTCACGGACAGTTTTTAAGAGCTGACTCGTGACGGCAAATGCCAGCAGTGAAATGTAAGATGTGGAAGTTAAAAAGCTGCTTGCTTGTAATGGACCTCTTATTATGAAGTAACTGCAGAAGCAGCTGTTTTGTGGTGGTCTGCCAAGTGTGAGAGAGATTTCAGAAAAACTCTCTAGACTTGAGATCAACAGAGTTTACTGTTGGTCAGTGATCTAACGAGTTTGGGGTCAGATAGGTTTAAATATTAATCTTTTACTTCAGTGGAGTCACCAACCGTATTAGTCAAGCCTCTTTTAACCCTAAAGTCAGCTCTAGGATCGTCAGTAGCTTTTTGTTCCTCTTTTTTTTTAAACCCTTACCCTTCGTCGTCAGTTTCGTTCTAAACTCACGCTTCAGTTGAACCAGGCAGGAATTTCCAGTGTATTGTCACTTTTCTTGACGATAGTGTGCAGTTGTCAGGCGAAGGAGAAACCGTGCCATCTCCCCTGTGTCTCCGGCTTAACAGGTTTGATAAGAATGTGAAACAGAGAGGAAATGTTAATGAAACCTGCCGAACAGTTTCTGCCTGTCAGGCTCTGTGCAAAGGAATGCAGTAGGACTGTGTAGCTGTATTGATATTTTAATCATTAATTACTAAAAGCAAATAAATTTAAAAAAAAGGCAACCTGGCAGTAATCAGTGATTGTTAAGAACTCCATGACTGTGTCGACGAAATGTCACTGAAAATACTCACGGATTTTGTTTCAAATTAATGCATCGCCTTGCTAATTTGATATTCTTAGAGGAGCCGACTGCACTTGCTGGCTTAAGTGTAAAAGAGAGGCCTAATGGTGGATTTTCCAATACATCTAGCATGGATAAGTCAAAAGTCTTTAAGATATAGCATTTAAGTAATACGTAGTGTTAGATGTGAGGGAAAAAAACGGTTTCACCAGCTGTTGCTAACTCAAATATTCAGGCTTAATCTGCGTCAAAGTGATGTTTGGGCTCTCGTCTTAACTTGATAGATGGTTCAGTTTGACCAACAGGCACTCTGAAGAGGTTATAGAGGTTTGCACTTGCAACCCACTGTTAGAGTTGAAGCAAATTTGACTTTCTTTACACTGTTACTGAATACTCTTTGATGCATATTGACACACGATCAGGTTAAGTGATGTAGCTAAAAATGAACCTTTTAGCTTCGTCACTTAACGAAGCTGATGTGAAGTTTATCTTCTCCTCAGTGAGATTATCGGGTCGCTTGCAGGTCACTGGCGCACCAAGCTGTTTAGCGTTGGGTTTTAATCGAGCTCAGCCGAGAGCCTTTAGTCTGCCTGACTCAGGACGGGACAGTCGGTCATGTGTTTGAAATTGCTCAGTTGTCCTCCGGGTGGTCTTTGGGACACGTCTTGATTTTCTTTCTTTTTGCCCCTGTAAGAAACGTAACTTTGATTTCGTATTGATGTTCACAGTAAAAGTTGAGCTGCCGGTGGATGAGGCTTGATATGAGTAGCCATTTTTAAAGAGGTGTGAGGTAAAGACCCGCCATTATTGAAAAGAACTGAAGAAACCAACGGCAGAGGTTGCACCACCTCTCCCGATAATCTCACTGAGGAGAGTGTGTGAGTGTCGAACCAGTGTCCTACAAGCGATGTTTTACATTTGTGTTGAGCGGTGCACAGTAAAGAATGTGACTAAAACAATTATTGACTTTCCGTGTTACATGCTGGTTGATCTATCAAACATGGGCGTTGAGTGATCTCTCCTATTGGAAAACCTCTTCAGTTTGCTCTCTGCTTGTTTTAGCAACCGCTTTTAGTTGCTTTTTATGTCACGCGGTTTGCGGGTCTCACACTATACATCGTACTGCCTTAGCTTACTCTGTCTATACAAACAAATAATTATGCATTTGAGTTTGTACCATGGCTACAAACATCTCACCAGCCTGGAAATCTTTCACCTTGAATCAAAGAAAGCACAAAGCCCCCGATTGGTAACACCAGTAAGGCCAAAATAAGCTGCGGAGGAACAACCCCGAAGATGTTTGTCACTTCAAAATGAATCACCCCATGGAACATGGAAAGTTTCAAGAAGCTAACATTTGAAGGACGGATAAAGCTAGAGAGGGCGCAGAGCCAGCCATGAGCCCCCTGTATCCAGTCAGTCTTTCCTAATAATCGGTGATCGCTACACCTCTACTTCCACGCTGTTATCACCATCCCTGCCAATTCATCGACAGAAGAACCCTCCAATACATCGATGGAACAGTAGCCCCTTTTTAATCAGCCCTTTTAAGACGGGCCTGGCGAGCCTTTGTGCGGCCCTGTATATTCTCAACTGAGGCGTAATCAGGGCTCAGATTGTTTACGCGTCTGAGCCGGAAGCGGAGGCAGTCACGGGGATGGAACTGACATCTGTGTGGACATGAGGCAGAAAAGCTTGGGCAGAAATTGTAACGTCTGGGAGCTTTTTACCCACTGAGAAGAACATGAGACCAGTCTATAAAAATAGGGGGGTTAATGGTTGTTGTATTCCACGTTAACGTGTTTTTATAGAATGCGCTGGTCTACGTACGTGTAAGACATTCCTCCAGCCACTTGACTCTCCTGCTTGCGGAAGCCCAGCCTTCCTATTTAAAACGACCCAGCAGTGTGGTGCTGGTCCACCACTCATTCTTTTCAGTGTAAGGCATTGGCCCAGCTAGAACCCCCTCAGCTGAAAAGCCAGATAAAGGAAAATGTGGCTATAGACAAATATTAGTACAGTAAACAAGGAACTGAGCATCAGTTGGCGGAAAATCTCGTGATAACTTCTATGTATTCTCGGAATTCTGGCAATGTTTCACATGTTGATACTTAAAGCAGGCAAATTTTTGTCCGCGATCCGTGACCGTAGAGAAAGTGTGTGATACCAGAGAATATTTCGCCCTCTGCAGATCATATGTTTCCCTCACTAGATTTGTGACTGTCACTAGTTGGCTGGAAATGTCGGTGGATAAATGAAACTTTGCCCCAGAAATCTGACTGATAGCATACAAGATTGCATATCTTATCCCCTGTCAGGTTAAAGGTCAACGGCCAAGGTTTTCACCTTAGCCCTGGTTGATAAAGGAGAAATGAGTCAGTGAGTCAACATGGTGGTCTTCAAAGATACAAAATTTAATGAGTTCTACGGGTCAAACGCGACTCTGTGAACATTTTAATTTGAATGAAGATTTTTTTAAAAAGACAGAATTGACATTTGTTTTAAGGCATCTCTACTCTCACCATTATATCTACTTCTGATTATTGAACATTCCTCTAAAATATGTTGTTAGACTAACCTCTCCAAAATGCGCTGTTTAACCATCACCTATGAGTTCTCTGTTCTGTGGTGGCACCAGATAGCATGGGTGGATGTATTTTTTTTCTTTTTACGTAACCCTCAGGTGGCTTTTTATCGAATTTTCCTTTTTTTTCTAATAATCCTCTCTTCCTTCCTCCCTGCAGGCGAGCACACACTGTGACAGTGCTGTTCATTCTGACCTGTGCTCTGGTCTACGTAACACTCTTGGAAGAGACTCCGCAGGACACAACCTACAACACTAAAAGGTCAGTCTGCCTGCAGGGCATAGAGGACTCACAGAAACGTCCAGCTGATCCACTGAAGCCTTTTGATTGGACTGAGATAACCACGTATGCAGCAGTTGATCTTCAGAGAATTTAGATTTGTTTTCACTAATTCACATCACCAATATGTTCAAGATATGTTCTTAGTTTAGCTTATTAGTAAGTATGTCTTGATAATTTTGTTCTGTTCCATGTGATGTTCTGCTTTTCAGTCGATGAGTTGGGTCCTCATCATCCTGATGAGAAGATCTACTATAATACAGATTGTAGATCTACTGTAGAACAGATTGTAGGTCTACTGTAGAACAGATTGTAGATCTACAGTAGAACAGATGTAGATCTACTGTAGAACAGATGTAGATCTACTCTAGTACAGATTGTAGATCTACTCTAGTACAGATTGTAGATCTACTGTATCCCAGATTGTAGATCTACTCTAGTACAGATTGTAGACCTACTGTAGTACAGATTGTAGATCTACTCTAGTACAGATTGTAGATCTACTGTAGAACAGATTGTAGATCTACTGTAGAACAGATTGTAGATCTACTCTAGTACAGATTGTAGATCTACTCTAGTACAGATGTAGATCTACTCTAGTACAGATTGTAGATCTACTCTAGTACAGATTGTAGATCTACTCTAGTACAGATTGTAGATCTACTCTAGTACAGATTGTAGATCTACTGTATCCCAGATTGTAGATCTACTGTATCCCAGATTGTAGATCTACTGTATCCCAGATTGTAGATCTACTCTAGTACAGATTGTAGATCTACTCTAGTACAGATTGCTAGAAAACAAAATTCTGCTGAGCTTTTATCACATAGCCAGACTTACCTCCACATGTTGTGTTGGTACTCCATTCAACAACGTTCACTGTTGGGGTTAGGTTAGATATTGAATGATAATCATGACACTCAAAAATCAACAGAAATTCCTGGTTGAATCATGGCAGCAATGCAGCTAAAACACTGGGGGGGGGAAGTAAAAAAAAGAAACGGAACCAGCAGCATACAGTTATCGTGAAATTTCTGCTAAAATGTGTATGAATTATTATTGCATCATGATGAAGCTCTGCATGTCTCTCTACAGCTCTCACACGCTCTCTCTCTCTCCCTCCCTCTATCGGAGCAGATGAGTGGCTCGTTAAGTGTCTTGGATGGGCGCTGTGTGCCCATGGTCCTGTGGTTGAGCATTTATTGAAAATATGTTACCGCCACGATCCGGGTGCCCTACACAACTACTCAGTCTACGTAGAGAAAGGAGCTGGCCTGTCTTATGTTGAAGTTTGAAAATATTTTTGTTTGTTTTGTGGCAGGACAAATTAAACTGCGGCGGGCCGCCACAGGATAATGAATTAGTGGTAAAAACTTAGTCAGGGGTCGACTGATAGCATCTGAACTGCATTCTGATCCACCAACTCATGACTTTGTGCCGACAAAAGTTTAGAAGCTCCTAAGTTTCAATAAAAATGTTGGGTTTGTTACGTGAAAGCGTGGAAAAGAGTCACCATCTCATCTTCTGATGAACTGCTTTCTAATTTAGCCGTTGTTCGTGAGGGATTGTTTTACAGCTCTTAACAGGATTGGCTGCACTGACAGTCGGAGTCAATGAGATGAAATGTAAAGAGCTTCCTCTTGGCTGCAGAGAACACCCACACACATGCAATCCAAATCTCATCGATACGCTCATCCTCCCAAATGCATTTGGTCTGATTGGTCACCCTCACACTCGTGTTCCCACACTGGACTGCTTCACGAGATTGTTTTTCTAGTTAATATGCTTCCTCTCCAGAGCGACATCCTCATCTGGTGTCCTGATCTTCAGCTCTCACAATAGCAGCGATTAACAGAAACACACCTTGACAGCAGCAGGTTCAGATTTGTCTCAAGTCTTTATGAACCAAGAGGCGATTGTAATGACACTTTGGCTGACTGAGTACACATATAGTGGAAATAAATGGAAATCAAGAACCGGAAGACATATTTTTGTCAATTGAAATGTTAAAACATTTATCTCAAGAATCAAAAGCCTGCAAATTGGCAAAAGACAACAGACAACTTCAAGTCACATGGACATCCACAGGTATGCTCTCACCAGAGGATCAGCCATGTTACCGCCCAGTCAAAGCCAACTAGGCTCATAGAAGTCTTTGTGACCTCAGGAGGTACCATCTTAAAAAATCACCTCATCTCCTGTTTCTTCTGTGGTCTGAGGAGGGCCGCTAACCCCAAACGTTAGCAAGCATGGTGATATAAATTACCGTTTGCAAATGAATAATCACTCTAAATGTCAAAAATAAATTTCCATTTGTGAATTAAAAAACGCACAAAGTATCTCACGCTCACTCAATTTCATATTTTAAAATAAATGACTGCTAATAAATAACTATTAGAGTATATCTTAAGTGTTCTTATTTTGAAGAAAAGTTGGTCGGCATTGTGGATGTCATCTGATTGACGAAATTAGTCGGAACAAAAGTTCCTAGTTCACATCTCCCGATCAATAAAAAATATTCAGAGCAGTGTCTCGAGTCTCTCAAACACTTTCTCAAGTATAACAGACAAATATATTAAGTATAGATCAAGTACAATTAACAAATATATGTAAAGTGAAATAGTTTATTTGTACATACTTACTACGTTTAATGTTTAGTTATGGTTGTGGTGTCAATGCTAATTCCGTTAGCAAGTATATGGCAGTTTCAATTGTAGGTTAGCATTAAGCTAAGTACCGAGCGGCAATTATTTTTCCACATTGTGGTGAGGCGATAAACATCCGACTGCACCTGAAAGCCTTTTTCTCTCATTCAATCACCTTTTTATCCGCCAAAGCGAACGCTAACATTCAGGGAGAGCAAAATGAAAGGACAACATTCTATTGCCGCCTCAGGATGTTCCCATTGATCGGCGGGTCTGAGTGTTTTCGCACTGGCACATCAGCTGATTTAGGCCTCTCATGGTCACCGGGTTCCTGAAGCTAGTAACATTCTTCGTTTATTTGAGCGGATTTCAGAAACAGGATATTATTTTTTTCAAGCCAATCCAGACATCACACAAGGGATCTGGGAAATGGGACAGACTGTGAGCCGTTAGCCCTCAGTGGATTTCTACTATTTCCTGGCTTTTGCAGCATCCTGTGTCTATTTTAGACGAGTGTCTAGATATGAGTGACTGAAGAGACTGGATAACATCCACATCCACACAGAAAAGCTTCATCTGTAGAAGAAGGGGACTGATGAACTATTAACCCAAACGCCTCTGTGCTGTTCAGTTCCTCTCCACAGTAATAGAAGCAGTGCTTTAGAACCGACACATAAATCAACTTCTGTCCCCTTCTATAGTGTGACATGAATTTTAACGGAAGGTTTTTGTGTTTGTAATCTGGTTCCTGTAGGGGGATTGTTGCAAGCATCCTGGTGTTCCTCTGTTTTGGAGTGACACAAGCCAAAGATGGACCCTTCACTCGGCCACATCCAGGTAGGAATCACACATCCATCACAAGCTGTCTTTTCTAGACTAATATTTTCATCCAGAGGAAGCTGAGATAGTGAGTGTGCACGACTTTGTATTCGTGCACTCATTGTATCTCCAACCTTTTGCAGAGCAGGAATAGAACATTAGTGCAACAAATCCAATTAATAGCAGCATTTGAGAATCACATTGGCCTCTAATTTGAAACAAAGATCCTCTGGGTGCTGGGAATAAAGACACACAATGTACAGAAATGTAATTGTAAACATAAAAGAGACATTTGAGTCAAAAACAGCATATTTGTACGTTTAGAGGGGTTTTAACCAAGTCACTCATGAGGTCTTGACTCATATTGCGTTTCCCATTAAATCCAGAGGAAGGAAGGAGGGAAGACGAAGGGTGTGGAAGCCACATGGAAACACTCTGAATGTTACTGTTTGTTGGAACTATGAAGTTGCCAGGCAAGAATCTGGGCTGCAAGCATGGTGTGACTGTTGTTGTTGCATTACTAATGCCTACATGCCCCCTCCTTTTTGTGGATTGAGAGAAGAGGACGTTTTGTTTTTTTGTTCATGTGTGAATGACGGTGATTCTCTCTGACCTGTTGAACCAGCCAGGTAGGTTCAGTCCTTGTCCTCGGGTTCACGTCCCGGGAAACGACGCAGTGAGGCCTTAGGATTATCAACCGGCAACTTCCTGTACGATCACCTGCTGGGAGTGTCGGCAACATATCCACCCGTCCAATAGATATGACAGAAACATCTCGAGTTGAATTTTATCCTCTCATCCTCCTGTGTGATTTATTTCATGCTTTCATTAGGATCACCATTAGCTGCCAATTTAATCGCCCTGTGGTCCTAGCAAGGAGAGAGAGAGAGCGCATAATATGGTTTTTAATTGTAATTGTAATATACTCCATAAAACAGAAGGATGGTCCACCCATGTGTAACTTTTAAATCAAACATAGAACAGAATCTGGAATACGAATGTATAGAATATATAAAAGTGTGACTGGAACACACAGGTATGTCGTGGGTGAAGGGGGTTAGTGGTGTTTGTCTCATCGGTGTTTTCCCACACATAACTGTGACCATTACTCACAACTACGTGAACCAGTGCACTTCTCTATTTCTGTCACAAACATCTCAGCTGAACAAACGCCGTGGAGACGACAGTGTAGCGCCCACTCAGTTTCTCTTTGACATCTTTGGATGATTGTCCTCTTCTTTGAGTGGAACATCACTTCTCGTCTTGTTCTGCCGCCTCGCAGATGTAACACCATGTTTACACAGATGTTAGGATTGGGACATCTTCGCACCAACTCAGTTGCCGGTTCAGAGGCAGAACCTTGCAGAATGGCACCGGTCCCACATTGATAAGTTTGTATATAAAGGGGCTTCTGACGTGTTTTGGCGTCACGCCATTGTGGGGAACTCGAACAGTTCTCATAGAACAAAACAACTTTTTATGTTGGAGTTGTGGTCTAGGTGGGTTTTTATTCAGCACATACATTTAAACTGATGACATCATTGTGGCAGACGATATCAATTAGAGATTATTATATATATATATATATTATTAGAAAGTGATCAGGCGCGATTTATTTTTTTCTACGCCTGCGACTGTCTCGGTTTGGGTCCAACCCTCGTACCTTTAAATGTTTTATTACACTACTTCTAGAATGTATATTTGTTTATCATGTGTGAACAGGCTTAGTCATATTAATCCCCACCATCTCTCTCTCTCTCTCTCTCTCTGCAGCATACTGGAGATTCTGGCTGTGTGTCACGGTCGTCTACGAGCTGTTCCTAATCTTCATCCTGTTCCAGGTTGGTGTAATGATGATGATGATGATGATGCCTGAATGGTTCCCTGTTGTGTATATCTGCACACATTGTGTCAGATAGACCTCATTGCACGTCTTTCCCCGTTTTTCACTTGACCACGCTGGAGTCACTTTGGTTCAAACCTGAGATTACCTGCACAGCATCCAGAGATAAACTTGAGGTGGAACACCTAAAGGCATTTTAAAACCAGAACGTAACACGGGCCAAAATATCTGCCTTCATCCTCAACTCTGCTGACCTCCTTGTGGTCTCAGAGTTAAATAAAAATATCTAACATCCAGCCAGCGGTACACGATGAATCCTGGCGCCTGTTAGAACAAGAATAAACCGCCAGTCTGTTCATCCAGGTAAAACAAATTAAAATGGTTTCTTTGTGAAAGCCAAAGTATAATGCGCCACAAAGAGTCAATTATCAAACTTTTGTTTGTGGTTAATTCCCTCAATTTAAAAAGACAAAGGTGAAGATTACTTGAATGGTGTGATAAAACTGTTAACATGAAAGGCAGCGAAAGAAACAGGGTTCTCTTCCTTTGTTGTTAAAAATACTAGATATATCCTCACTCGATTACTTTACTTACTTCCTTTATGTACTGTGTGTGTGTGTATTTATATACATTATATAAACCTGTATGTGTTTATAAACAAGTAATAAAGTAATATGTTTGTTTATTTGAAATGATTTCCATATTCTGTGTGTTTATTTTTTTTTGATTATCGTCAGTTCTGGAATATCAGGAAGAATAAGCTCTAATAGTTTTATGTACTTTCCTCTGATCCAGAATGTTCATGATGGACGCCAGTTCATGAAATACATTGACCCCAAACTTGGGGTACCCCTCCCCGAACGCGACTATGGAGGAAACTGCCTCCTATACGACCCAGGAAACGCCACCGACCCACTACACAACCTCTGGGTAAGACTTCTGGATCTACGTCGACGTTCTACTTCTTTCAGTTATACATTCTCAAATTCTTTTTTTAACTAGACTAGACATAAGAATTCATGGGAATAATGGGAAGCACAGAATCCCACCGCCAACTCCATGCCTGACCGTGGCTCTCATGTTCTTTTGGTGGAATGTTGTGTTTGATTCGCACCAGATGTAACGGGACCCCCGTCTTCAAACAGCTCAACTTTCCACGCATCAGTCAGTAGAATCTTCTGCCAAAAGCTCTGAGGGTGAAGGTGTGTTTTGGCAAAACTAAGACCGTGGATTACACACGGATGCTATTTCTGTCCAGCGTCTTTCAGATGTTGGAGCTGTGAACATTGAACTTTGAGGTGATAGTGTTGTTTTTGGATCTTTCGTGACTTCCTGAATGAGCCTTCACTGCGATGTCGGATGTATTATGGAACAGTGGCCAATTCTGTCACGGTTCACACCCACTGAGATGATGTGAGTCACTGTGGATCTGTGGAGTCTCAGAGCTTTGGGACATTTCTTCCTCAAATCTTCCGGCGTTCCATTAGACGTTGGCACGCAGTCCTACCGGTGACACCTACGCACCAACTCCTAGCTCGTGAAAATGGTCTATTTGAGTGATGAGTTGATGTTTTTCACATCAAATTGACCCTGTATTTTGAATACTCGTTGATTTAAACTTCAGAAGGAGGGAAGTTGAGCTGTGGGGAAAAGAAACATGATGTTTCTGAGTTATTCTCATAGAACCTGGAGCCTCTTCACTCCCACTCATGGCCTCCAAGGGAGTGGCAGCTGAGTACAGTGTAACACGTACTTGTAAAAATTCCATCTTTCAGTCAGGTCTTTGTCTTCATCACACGGCCCAACCCTACAGAGTGGAATTTCTGACTCTTCCTGTTACATACGTTGCGCCGGTGTTCGCCCTCAGTTTTCCTTATGAATCAAATGGCCTGAATTCTAAATTGTCTGCGGGCCTGGATGAGTCTTTCTGTCAGCTGGCTAGAATCCTCTCCTCTGTTCATTCACACAATAGTTATTCTCTATATTTGACAGCAGATCTCTGTTGTCTCTCACAGACACTCAGTTAGATTTGTGAGTAGAACACGGCCTTCTCCTTTTTTTTCTGGGGAGAGGATCCGCTGCTGCCATGATCCAGAACCCTCCTCTACTGTTGGCCTGACTTCAACAGGAGTGGGTCAAACCACACCCTCCACCAAATTACAGCCAGTCTATGTGGTTGACCTTCTTAAAACATCAAATAACGACCAATTATTCAGAAATGAACTGTATTTACATTACAATGCACGAGTAACCATGTTCTGTGAATGAACATTTGTGTTCCTGAACAGAGATTGGGTTTATTTCTGGACTTCATCAAGCACAGCCAAGTTTTGTTCTGCTAAGCGACACAGTACACACTTCATTTACACTGATCAACCATTAAATTAGAACCAGCTGCCTAATTTACTGAAGGGCTCCTATTCAGATTCCCTGCATTTAGAAGAAATATTCAATTTTACAGCAGCTTGTGCTACAGCAGCTCTTTTTCCTGCTTCCAACACAACAACCTCAGGACAAAATGTTCATTCTGTGTCTCATGTAACAAACACTTACAGCCCCTGTAATGAGATAAACCGCCTTATTCTGACTTCACCTGTAGGCTAAGAGGAGGGCTGTAACTTTCACACTCCGACCTGGTAAATGATTCATTGATGCCTTCATAGTCTCCAGGTTGGACTCCTGCAACTCCTTCCTGTTTGGAAAAAGTCCATCTCTCGCATCCAAATTAGCTCAGAACCAGCAGTGCGTTTTTTTTTTTTTACTCGTTTTAACCGCTTACAGCTATTTACAGCATCATATGGTGACTATTCTACATAACTGACATGATCAATAAATGCAAAACATTTTTCACTCGAGAGAACTTCTTCTGTTTGACTCAACAGGACAAGATCGACGGCTTTGTTCCAGCTCACTTCCTGGGATGGTACATCAAGGTAGGTTCTGAATATGACGGATAAAACCTGCCTTTTATTCTCACCACATTTATATTTAGACTCATCTGAATATGCAGCTTCAGCCAAAAGGGATTTTAGTTCAGTGATACGTCCCGGATTTCTTTTCAATTTATGTATTTATATAGTTTTGGCAACAATTAATAAAAATATATCAATAAATGTAAAGTGTTTATACGGCACGGTAATCATCAGTCCTTGACAGTCACTGGTGTGTGTCGCTGGTGTGTGTCGCTGATGTGTGTCACTGGTCACAGACAAATGGAGTTGATCCTACAACTTATGCAAATTAGCTTTAGTTAATTCAATATGCATATTCTGTAATAACAGTCACATGCCCACGTGTTCTTCTTGGCATTCTGGGAAATTTACACACATTTAAATACAAGAGATTTTCATAGATGGCCTGATGTGAATATTGTGGTAAAACCTATCATTTCTTTAGAAACTATAAATCTTGAGGGCAATTTCATTTGAAAATTTGTCCTTTAAATCTTGATCAGTCTTTTTTTTCTTTATTTTTAATGAACTGAGAATCCGGCTCTTCACACCTCTGACCGACGGCATCCTTGAGTTTACTCACCCATTCTCTCTCTCTCCCCCTCTCTCTCCCTCAGACGCTGATGATTCGGGATTGGTGGATGTGTATGATCATCAGTGTCATGTTTGAGTTCCTGGAATACAGTCTGGAGCACCAGTTGCCCAACTTCTCAGAGTGCTGGTGGGACCATGTATGTACCAGCATCGCTGCTCTTCTTTCTGTCCTTCCTAACAATCATCAGGCGTGACACCCGGTGGAGAAAATATGAGATTGTAGAGGCTCATACAGTACAAGAGCATTAATTTAACATTCACGAAACAATAATGAGAAGGTATAACATCAGTTGATCGACTACATGAAATGCAAAGCAACACAAACCGAGCCGACAGACGGAGACGGACAACCATTCATGCTCCCATTCACTCCTACACTCAGGGGTGTGATTATTTCTCTAGTGGTTAAATATATTGTTGGTGCTGTTCCTATAACAGTTTTCCTTTTCGTGTATCCAAACGAAGGAATCGGCGTGTTCTGCAGACGCCACTTCCTCTGGTTGAGGACCACCTTTCAAGCCCCATGTTTGAATTCATCTCGTCTGTGTCGTTCTTCACGCACCTTAAACATCCTCTTCATCTAAAGATAACCTCGACTCCATTCTACCACATTCTCTTCTTTCTTTTTTATTGATTGCCCTGCCGTGTTGGTTTGTTGTCATGTTTCAGATTTCCATGGTTACAACTTGGACTTTTGACTCCGGGGGTTGTTTTTTCTCCAGAGCAGACTTCAAATATTACCCAGTTTTTTTCACAGAATGTCCTACATTCTAGAACAAACAACTCAAGCGATGAATTTTGCCATCTGAGATCCTTTATAGTCCCCTTTTTGTTCTTCTTTGTTTCCATGGAGACAAGCTGAACTTTGTATCATTATATACGTCCCTTAGTATCTTATGGTTGTCGATTTTGGGTGTTTCTAAATAAAAAGTCTCAATAAAGCTGCAGCTCTGAACCCCATCAGATGTTCAGCAGGATGATTTCACTCTTTCTATTAAGACTTATGATAGCTGTTATTTATTTATATGATACGAAGCTTTCTTTATATCCTGTGAACACGATCGGAGACGACGGCATCATCATGAGACGTAAACAAACATTAGTTGTGTGAAACATGTTCCGGTTTATACCTGATGGATTGTAAATGTCGGCTATAGAGATAGATAAAGATAAAGTTGCCTCAGAGGATGGGAGAAAGGATGTGATGTTTTGTCTGTCTGTCTCCCCCCAGTGGATCATGGATGTGTTGGTGTGTAACAGTCTGGGGATCTACTGTGGCATGAAGGCCCTGGCCTGGTTGTCCATGAAGCCCTACCAGTGGCAGGGTCTGTGGAACATTCCTACCTACAAGTAAGACCTCACACCCCCTGCATGATTTCAATGAAGTCTGTGATAGTGTAGTCGGGGGTTTTTTCATGCCTAATGCTCCTTCGTAGGTCAGGAATGAATCTGGGGTTTATTTCCGACTGTGTCTCTGCTGCGTTTCCTCCAGGGGGAAGATAAAGCGAATAGCATTCCAGTTCACGCCGTACAGCTGGGTAAAGTTTGAGTGGAAGCCCGCTTCAACAGTTCGTCGCTGGCTGGCCGTCCTAGGCATCATCTTCATGGTAAGAAGAATCCTCTTTATATCCGTATTAAGATAGTGGTTTTTACGTATGTCACCGTATCAATCCCTTTTTTACTCTTCCTTTGGGTTTTTTTTTCTTCACGGCTTTTACTTCTGACAGAAAAATGAATTTAGTTTAATGGAGTTCAGTCAAAAATAGATAAAAATCCTGACAGCCTAGACATGCCGGGACGAAAATGAGGGGTTCCCCCAGCTCCTCACTCTCAGCTCCTCTATATCTCCTCTTCCTCCTCCTCCTCGTCTACCTGAGTGGCTGACTGCTCCGGAATTCATGTTGTATTTTAAATTCTGCCCTTCCAGTTCCTCCTGGCGGAGCTCAACACCTTCTACCTGAAGTTCGTGCTGTGGATGCCTCCGGAACATTACCTGGTGCTGCTCCGCCTGGTCTTCTTTGTCAACGTGGGCGGCGTCGCCATGAGGGAGATCTACGACTTTATGGATCACCCGTAAGTAGGGTTCTAAACCGCGTCACATGACCAGGTAGTGAGTCATGATGTCCACTCCTGAGCACAGACACCATGAAGGACACGAGGATTGTGGGACTGTATGATACTCAACCGAAATGACATTTTTATATGCGATCTTTAGTACATATTAAAAAAAATTAGCCAGATGACAGATTTTTCTCGGTTTGGTGGGAATGCAATTATCCTTTCTCCTGACCTTTGAGTCCTGTTTTTAGATCTGATTCATATTGCGATATTTTGTGATGCATGATGTGCAATATAGTTCCAAATTCCGGTTTTGAAAATAAATGCGGAGAATATGGAAGAAGAACATCATGCAGACCCGAGGTCTGAGAACAGAACCAACATGAGAAGAAAAACCTCAGAGCAACGCAGCAAGTGACCTATAGCCTCGCCTTATCACGTCTGCATCGGGAGAGCAAATGTTGCTCCATGTACGGCAAATATTGCAACGGTTGGCCACATTTTCATTGAAAAGACCAAAGTATTTTCTCATCAGGTTGGAATGTTGGGAAAGTGGAGGAACAAGTAGGACCAATCCTCTACATTCATTTTTGATGTTTTTCTGAACCTGATAACGACGGGTGTGCCTCTGAGCAAACGGCGGATTTTAGCACTAAATGCCACACATCATGCTACGACGCAACATGTAGTCTTCCTACGACGATTACTGTTTTTCTGTAAAGAAATATCACAGTAATGCCGGTAAACAATATTTATATCAGTGAAAAAACGGAGGGATGTTATGGAATCATCCATAAACCGACCCACATATGGATGGATAGATAAAGTGCTATAACTCCAGTACGATTTTATGGATCATTCTCAAATTTAATACCTGCATAGACCTGAGTGTGAGGAAGAACTGGAGTTATGGGAAAGGTCACTTTTATATTTCTGACACTAGGGGGAGCTATTATATCTCAACTGTCGGTCCGATTTAGTCCAGATTTGCTGCATATGAATCAACCGGAGGAAATCTAACTTGTAAATAACCAATTTTATTTACTCTATTGGAGTTCAATCAGGTGGATTGCTTGTATAACGCAGGGGGATTGGAGGCTTTTCAACATAACTCAGCTTAAAAACATCTGCTACATATAACAGCTGATCCTGTAGGTGTGAAAGAACCGGATCTGACCAGAAGGTCAAGAAAGTGCTGCGTTTGAATATTAAGGTGGTGATGCTAGAAGGTAGACAGTAGACATTAAGGTGTTTGAGGCTTCTCCAGGTTCATCACTGACAGGTTTTTATCTAACTATGAGAGACCAACTGACCTTCCCTAAGACTTTGATAAACTATTTATTGCGCCCACTACTCCCTGAATATCTTTATTTTGTCCTTGTCCCTGCAGGAAGTTCCACAAGAAGCTGGGCCAGCAGGCGTGGCTGGTGGCAGCAATCACAGTGACCGAGTTCCTCATAGTGGTCAAGTATGACCCCAACACCATCATGCTGCCCATCCCCTTCTTCATCATGCAGTGCTGGCTTATAGGACTCATGGTCATCATCATGTGGACGGTGTGGCGGTTCTTCATCCGGTAAGTGGAATGAGGAAACCAAAACCATAGATTTTTTTAATCTTGTGCGATGATTTACTGTTTACTGACCCATAAGTGTCTCTTGATGGATAAAGACAAAATATAAGTCATAATGGACTGAGAGAGACTTACAGAGTTTTATTTTCACAAACCGCGAGGAGGAAGGAGCGTACGATAATTTCATCATCTCAGAACACACACACAATGGCGACAAACCTTACTTCTGCTGTGATCCTTCAAAATAAGAGCCCTTAAAATACACTACTCATATGCCATAAACAGAAACAAATAAGTTTCAGAAACACATTCTAACAGCTTTGGTTTCCCAGATATGGGATCGTCATCAGCAGAAATCGTTGACTGCACACACTGAAGGAGAATAAAATGCAGCTCACACTAGTGGCTCTCAAAGACCATTCCTGCCTTTGAAATGTTGAATTTATGCTGAAATCATCTTGTGCGCACAAGAAAGACAAAACGTTCTCATGGGACCTCCTTAGGGGGTGATGTTAATGTTATGGCTGATCAGTCTTCAGTAGCTACAGGATGTGCTGTTCTCTTCCTCTTCCTGCTTCATGTTGGGCAGATGGAAGAGAAAACTGAGCTAAACTCACTTCAACTCACTGACTAACCAGGAAACATATAAACAACACTCTACTCTCATTACTGAGGGAGTTTGGCTTTATGTGAGTTAAGGTTTTTTAGGTTTGGTCCTGGGTTGCTCCTGTGTAGCTTAGCATCCAGTATGTGAAGCTTCTCTTCTTTCTCCTTCTTTCTTCCCAAACCCTTCCTGCTCCTGCTCAGCAGTAAATGTCCAGGTCCAGTGAGGTAGGTAGAGGAGAGAGAGTCTCTTTGCCCGCCCACTCCCCCCTTACTGGAGATGTTGTGTTTTATTCCCCCTCTAATGAATCACTCTGGGATTATTAAGGAGGCGACACATTTCCTCCCGCATGGCTCCTTTTCATTTTCCCTCTAATGAATCGGATCATTCTCAGCGGCACATTGTGGAGAGTGTCAGAGTGACGGGTGGGGGGGGGGGCTCATTAAATGACACCCAGAGGAAAGGTTCACCTCCCTCACTATCAAACCTCACAGTCGGCATGGAGGCTCATATCAGATCCACCACCTCCCATAATGCACCTCCTGCAGTCTGAACCACACCAAGCACTAACGCATTAGAGATGTTTCTCTACACAGGGCTCCGTTTCTGTTTCCATGGCGACCCTTCATTCTGTTTTCTGTTACATTCAGTGAAATGATTAGTAAATATCTTTTGTATATATTCATTTAAACAGTTTTCTATCTTATTTATTGACAAAGACCATAAATAACCCCTTAAACTCGTAAACAATGGCCGTTGAATGATGTTTAGTAAGATATGTTGCCACCTCCGCTGTCGGATCCGAAGAGGAAACGCAACTCATTGTTCCAGAGGTTGAAAACGTTCCGCTGCACCGACGTTCCCAGGAGTATCTTCTGCTAATTCTGCTTCTGCTTCTTTTCAATTTCCTCTCAGTGACATCACACTCCGCTACAAAGAGACCCGGCGACGCAAACAGGAAGCCCCCGCGGACCGGGAACGTCCCCTCGGCAACGGCAGCACAGCAAC
Source organism: Lophius piscatorius (assembly GCA_009660295.1). NCBI lineage: Eukaryota > Metazoa > Chordata > Actinopteri > Lophiiformes > Lophiidae > Lophius > Lophius piscatorius. The sequence goes on from VRLP01000272.1 coordinate 120,736, forward strand.
TCCATCGGGCCGCAGCAAGCTGAACGGCAGCTCGGAGACGGTGAGACAGAGGAAGTCCTGAGGGGACGGACAAGAGCCGGTCGGCAGCAGACGGAGAGGACGAGGTCTGGTGGGGGAAGAAAAAAACGGAATACCGAAGGAAAACGCTGGCACAAGGACGCGTGGAGACTTTTCTGTGTTGTGGACGTTTTTGTGTGCCGACAGCAACCAAGTAGTCTTCTATCATAGGTGGAGGGGTGGAGGAATCTTCTGGGGGTGAGTCGTCTAGTCCTGGTCTTACTGCAGGGCTTTAAGTCATTCTGTTTTCTAATAACACTGGGGGAATCGTACCAACGGCGTTTTTGTCTTATTTATACTGAACTGTGATTGTTGGGTGGAGCAAGACGCGTCTGAGGAGGGAAGTGGAGGAACTCTTGACCGATGATGGATGTTCTCAGCTGCCCTTCGTCTCACAGGTGCAGACATGTGCTTCAGGAACTCTGTAAATATAATTTAGTCATGTGTTGTACAGTGGAGAGAGTATTTGGAGCAGCAGCCGGTGTCCTCAGGCGAACCGAGCAGAACTTTGGCCACAGTCTTAGCGAGCAGCATCAAGATGGAGCGCAGGAAGTCTTTCCTCGAGGACAGCACACCTCCGGCGTCTCGTCTCCCTCGCTTCAAACTCTGGACACAGGATCTTTGCCGATGCAACAATCCTGAAACATCACCGGTGCGATTAGGGATGAAGAACAAGTTCAAGTGAAGTTGAGAAAATTGTCCCGTTGACCCGAGTTTGCACCTTTTGGCGTCGCAGCTTCACCTCGACATTCAACTCAGACGAGAATCTCGCTGATGCGTACGGGCAAAGAAGTTCTACAACTCTAATCTCTTAAACTCAGAGGAGGAATTAGCGTTTAGATTCGATTATAGTCTAGGAATAAAACTTGTGACACTAATAATATAATTGGCGTTTCTCCTGTCGCTCAACTCAAATGAGCCTCTGCAGCTCAGATTAGGTTTGCCCCTGGTGCATCATGGGAGACTATATCAGATTTTTGGTTATAGTTAACTCCCGGAAACGCTGGACTTGGAGGTCCTTGTAAATTCTGGACACGGAGGAGAAAACCTCTCAGGCTCTGTTCTAGAAGGATTCTGGGTTTTTACCTGCTGATACTGATACTGAGGGGAGTTTTTGTAGATATTATTCCTCAAGCATAAACACTAGATTGCACATTAAATCTCAAATTCTACAGCACATTCGTGACAATCACTCTGCGGCGCCGCACCAGAGAGCCATCAGGACGTTCCTCCGCACCGACAGGACTGGAACCAAAGCTGGACTCATCAGAACGTGGATTTAACATTTGATTCCTTTTATGCCAAATGTGTTTGTATTTATTTAACTGGGAAGTCCTGCGGCGTCTGGGAGCCGATGGTTTCGTTGTGTTCTAGTGTGGGAAGAGAACCAACCGTGCACATAAGCAACAAACCAAAGCCCAGATCTGGTTCCTGCTGAAACCATAAACTGTCCGAACTCGTCTGACTCCCTTTCATTTCAATGAGTCACACATCCATCAGGAGGCGTCACCTCAGCATCCGGCTGGGTTCTGAACCCGCCTACATCATCACCGCGGTAACTGATGCTGCACACCTGACCCGGTCCACAGGAAGTTCTGCTCAAGAGTGAATGAATTTGAAATTTATTTACTCCCTCACAGAAATGTGAGGATCCAACTTCTCCTGGGGGGGTAATGTTGTTCTGATGCAAATGTTCTGAGTCGTAAGTCAAAGATTGGCACATTTTAGGACCAAACGGTTCTGGGGGCTCTTCTCTTCAGAACTAAATCCCCTCCACCGCCTTTTTTTCTTGTTTCCATCTCCTGTTTGTTTTCTCTGCACCACTACGACCTCTGAGGTGATCCTCTGATGCTACGCTAACACCGAGCGCAACGGACATTTTTCACGCAGCTCGATTATTTACGAATCAAAAAGGTTGCGAGAAGCCGAGAATTCGGGTCAGGTGACATGACAGGAACATTTTCCGCTGGGGTATGAAGTAAAAACACTAGGCACAATTGAAATGTGCCCCAATGGCGCTCGAAGCCACGCACAGACGCGATCTTCAGCTCTGAGGGTTGAAAAATGGCGGTTAAGTCTCGATCGTAATCCATCTAAGAATCAAAATCAACGCTACCATTCCAAGATTAAGTCTGACGCTGCAACACGAAACTTGAGCAGCGTGGAGATCTTCAAAGAGTCCTGTTCCAGAAAGACGGCGCCAAAGTGGAAGAAGAGCCTACTTTATTTTGGGGAAATGGGGAGTTTGTGACGGGTCAGAAGTTCCAAAAGTAGTGAGAGAAGCCCTGGACTGCATCACCAGATATTGACTGAATTAAGAAAAAAATGTCCTCTCCAAATAATGTACAAAAATAAATACGAAATGATGTCAGTGTCCAGGCAGAAGGCTTCGTTTATATTCGTGGAGTATAAATGAGTCTTGGCTCTCATTTTTGCTCAGGTGACATTCATGTGAGCAAACCGATTAGAATAAAGATATTATAGTGATGGAGGAAACATGCCTCGTGTTCGAGAGAGTCGTCTGGGATGTTCTCCCGCGACATCACTTATATTTTTTCTCCACCCTGAATGTAATCTGGCGTTCAGTCGGAGCGTCAGGTATCCGTCTATAACCCTCATTCCTGCAGGCTCACTTTTTTTCTTTTTCTGTTTTTTTTGTTTGAGATCTGTTTACTACATTCCCCATTTAAAAAAAACAGATTACTGTGTAAAATTAAAATCCCTAAAAAAAACAATAACAAACCCAATCTTGTGTTAGAAGACAAAAAATACATCTACCTTCAGAGTGTAGTATCGCGTTCAGCCACTTGGGGGCGGTAGGCGACCACCTCTCTGTCCTGCAGAAAAAGCCATTTTCATCTCGGTGTGTGTAAATGAACATGTTAGAGATCGTACAAACCGAAATATGCTGCTGCACCACACCATTTTATAAGGTTTTCAATAAAATTTACTCAAAACCCGAATGACGTTTGATCTTGTTTTCTGGGGGGGAAGTCACAGTTTGTTGTCCCTAATGGTCATGTGATCGTGCTGCTCTGATAATTATGATTAACCCCAGAGACAAACAGGTTAGACGAGATTAACCTGCAGGTTCTGAATTTTACACATTCATCCTTATCTGCCACAACAAATGTAAAGTGCATTATAAATTAAATGTATTATTATTTATTCTTAACTTTATAACCACTGACGGGTGACATAAATCTGATCTATCTATCCATAGATCTAGATCTATATATAACATGACGTGTGGACAGCCAGCTGCGTGTTTCATTGACCTGAAGAACACAGGAACACTGTAGGATGCATTGAGATGCTCTGAGGAATGTTCTGCTGGGGGAATCTTGGGTCTTACCATTCAAGCGGATGTTACTTTGAAAAGTAGCACCTACTTAAACGTTGTTACGAACCATCTACTTAAAGTTAGTCTCTAATGGCGGTGGCCTACTCCAGCAGGATACTGCTGGAGGTCACTGACACTGACACACTGCAGAAATGGTTTTTAAGGAACTGAGCAACCAGTTCAAGGTGCTGACTTGGCCTCCGGGTTCTCCAGGTCTCAATCCAATCCAGCATCTGTGGGACAAGTCCGATCCATAAAGGCCCGACCGCACAGCTTACAGGACTAAGGATCTGCTAACGTCTTAGCACAACTACAGAGGTCTGGTGGAGTCCACCAGTCGGATGTTTCGGTGGCAAGAGGGAACTCCAGGATATTAGGCAGGTGTTATAATGTTATGGCTAACTGGTTTGAGTTCCACATACAAATTATAGACACACACTACTCTATTGTGTAACTCATTCCAATGAAAGGTTTTTATTACAGTCATCAAAAACAGCCAGAAAACCGTATTTTTCAAGTTATATCTAAAATCAATCACTTCTTAATAACAGAAAGGAACTTTGAAAGACCCCTGGTAAATGGCAGCGTTAGCAGTTTCTTTATTCAGTCATATTACGACAGTAAAAGTATACTGTTGCTCCTCGTATCTGTTCCTGCAGTCAGGAGCAGCTGCTCCTCAGAAAACAGGTGCATTTCACGTTAAATGTAAGCAACTCCGGGTATTTTCTGACGCATGATGACCTCACCAGTTGATAAAATGTGTGTTCTATTTACTAATACGTTTATTTATCGTTTAAAAAAATACAGAAATTCTCACGTATACCTCCTCCTGGACTCCGTAGCATCTCTTCTAAGGATGAGCTTAAAGTTTATTATTAGAATGATTAGATAAACGCTGACATCCGACAACAGAGGAGCAGAGAGAAGCGCTGGCTATCGCAGTGCATGCTGGGACTTGTAGTATCTGGGGTTTGTGCTGTATACCAGCGGTCCATTTATTATAAAAATAGATATTGTCTGGCGGGCCAGGTATAATACCTATGTGGGCCGGATGTGGCCCGCGGCCTCGGCTTTGACACGTGCTGTAGAGTAAAATAAAATGAAGCGTACGTTTCAGACCTGCTCTTTTTGGAAAACACCCTGAGATAACATTTGTGCCATATAAATAAAATTGATTGTGATTTATATACATTATTTCAGATAGGAGAGGGATCGGTTTTGGTTTCTATGAATGGTTGATTATTTAGATCTGATTTCTCACAAATGAAATAATCCAGGATGTTGTTTCCTGTTTTGAGCGGCGGGGTCTCACCACTCCTTTTGTTGCATAGTTTCATCCATCAAACCTGGAACTGAGCCATCATGCATAGTTCAGTCAACTGGAATAAAGCCCGGGGAGGACCTGGGTCTCATCCTGTGATGTCTTTCACTCCCAGGTTATGGTGCGACTTTCTTCTCAAGCTCATAGTGCATTCATCAGTACGGTTTCAAATAAAAAAAAAAAAAAGGTTGTGAGCTCCGTGAAGCAGCTGGAGTGTTTCTAAAGAAACGTAAAGCTGGAGCAACACACACACAAAGCATCTAACAAACTCAAAGCCACGAGTATAAGATGCATAGAAGGAACAGTGAGCTCCAGAAACAAATATACTAAGGCCACTTCAGTTCAAAAGGAACAGTTCACCCAAATATGAAAGCCTTCATCCTTAAACCAGCGTTCCAGCTCCATCCTCTAAAACTGAAGGAATAATGAATCTAAGAATATCAGCTTTTAGGGTTTAATCAAATTTTCCAGAGATCCAAAAGTAATTTGAAAAGACGTTATTCAGGCTCTTTAAAGTCGGAATCTTGACTGACCCTCTTCACCCGGCAGCTAAAACACAGATTCGGACACGTTTCATCTTCACACTGAGATTCTCTGACTTAGAGAAAACCACAGAGCGTTTTTTGCTGTGAAGCGCCAGACGTCCGTTCTTCCATGAACGTAGATGTGCATTTTCATTTTTGAGTGAACTGCCTCGTTAAAGTTAAAAGTTTTTTGTTTGTTTTTGTTTTATTAAAAGGCACAGAGTTGAGTGCCCTTGAGATTAAAAGGGAATAAGAGCTAGCAGAAAATATTACGGAAGAAAGTGCAAAATATCGCCGCTGTGCTCGTCCCACACGCCGAAGTCTTGAGATCGAAACTATAAAAACACGTTAATAGAAGAATTTGCGAAGAATATAAACTTTGGTAATCAAAAGCCACCAGTAACTTTGTAGTTAGTTTTCAGTAACCAACGGTATCCTGGTCCTTTTGCAATCCAAAAGCTGCCTTTTTTTCTTTTTATTGTGGTTAAAAAAATCCTCTGTCGGGGGTTTCCCCTTAATATAAAAACATCCGGGTTCTGATCTAAGACCGGACCAGTTTGAAGCCCTGCCCAGTGTCCAGAACCGCCGGAGGAAACCAGTTCATTTTAACTCTCTTCACACATCGCAGGCAGGCGCTGCAGAGCCAAAGCAGGTTCAGACTGCCGCACCACAGCGCCAACTGGACCACCGGGTACGTCATCCGCGGGAAGTAGATCCTCCAGTGGGTGGTGACATCACTTCCTGTCGGCAGGTGCAGAGTGTAGTCGCTCCAGTGTTTGGAGACGCCATAGTGTGCAGAAACCGGCCGGCCCCTCTCGCACCACTGGATCTTGCTGTTTAAGTTGCAGTTGTACTCCACCCACTGAGCGGTGAAGTCTCCCAGCTGTGGGGGGTCCTGCAGCTCCATGTCCGTCGCCCGGGCGAGCGCCGCTCCCTGCACAGCCACGTACAGGCCCTCCGCCTTCATCACCTCCTTCACCCACGGCAACGAGTTGTCACAGTCCAACACAAAGATGAGACGTGAGCAGCTGCTGCCGTTCTTCTCCCGCCACCAATCCAGGATCTGATCCAGGCGGAGGGCGTCTCCTCCTGACGGTGACCGCAAAAAACCAAACGATTACGGATCAATAAAAACAGGCGTCAGGTGTCATCGCTGCCTCAACCCACCTGCTAGCGCCCACTCCCCTGAGCGGTGACTGTGGCCGCTGTAGAAGATCAGGTAGGTGTCGTGACGAGGCCCGTCTGCCGTGCGAAGCTCCAGGAAGGATTTGATCTTGGCCTGAAGAGTCTCCAGTGTCACGCCGCTGGTGGAGTAGTCACAGCCAAAGGTCTCGATGAGGTGGTGTGCGAAGAAATGCTGCATGCTGTTCAACATTCCTGTAGAGCGCTTGTTCAGCTTCTGCACCTGCTCCGGAGGCAGCAGCAGCGGCTGACCGTCAGGACTGCAACAACAGACCAGGAAATAAAGAATGTATGAATATATATATATATATATATATATATATATGCTGTTCCATGTATGCAAGAAGGCCAAGATTGTTGCTGAATCATCCATCATCAACTCTGACGTATAACAGCGAGAGCTAAATCGTAGCCGGGTCTTTGCTACGACCTCTAACCTTTGGTCAAACAGAACCATGGAACAGTTCACGAAAATCGACACTGATTAATTACAACTACGTCAACATTAATCAAAATAATCTGGATTATCATTTTGACAATGAACAAGCAGCCTTCGTTTTAATTGTATTATGTTGTTTTAGGTTTTGACAACCATTTATTGGAAGCTTTCGCTGTGGCTCCATCTTTAAAATGAAATGAAACGACCACCACGTTTCTTTTCACGTGAAACTCCACCTGCAGTAGTTGGTGGGGATGACCACGGCGTAGCCCACGCACGTTCCTCCCAGGCTGTTTCCGAGTTCGTGGAAAAGGCCGTGGAACAGAGACTCCAGAGGCAGGACCAGAAGGAGCACACTGACAAAGATGCTGCTGGAGGCCTGGGGAGGTCAGAGGTCACAGTTATTGGTCCGTGGTCAGTGTATTTTTTTTTTTTATTTGTCACTCAGTAAAGAAGTCTGACAGAGGAAATCTGGGGTTATTTGATTTTCTTAACGAAATAGAAAATGAACATTCCAGGTGTTTTACTTTTTTTTTTGTGGTGTAAACAAACATGTTTTAAGCAAATTCCGTTTGAATTGTTGGATTTTCTGTTTTCTTTCTTTAATCCGAGACTTGAGTGGGGAATTATGAATATTATCAGACTGTGTTGTTTCAGACCAGGTAAAACTATCTGAACTCTTTTCATGCGTTTTTTTATTTTGTTTTTTAAACCCGTCATCTGTACAATTCAAGCAAGAATAAAAATCATCCAACTGCAGAAAACTTTCAATGAAATCCTTTAAGACTCTTCTTCAAGTCAGAATTTCATCCATAATTTTATAAATAAATTCTAAATACTATCCTAATGTCCACAAAAATATAAATGTTTCTTTATCCGATTCCTTTTAATAATAAATAAATAAATTTATTATAACGTATTTGATGATATACGAGACAATATACAGACACAATAAGTGAGCTTTTAGTTTATGTTTAAAAATATATACATTATAATAAGTTGAGCAGAGCGGCTGAAAGCAGGATCGCCAAAAGTCTTTATTCTGGTTGGTGGAAGGACTAAAAGCAAAAAAGGAGCAGAGGATGTGAGAGGAGGTTCTGGTTCCTAAACTGTAATCGTGTCTCAGTCTTCTGGACCACCTAATAAACTATATTAATAACTATTGTTATTGTGTTCTAAAGTGTGTTTGAAACCTTCCAATATTTTGACTGAAAATAGCCGATAAACGTTCCATTTTTATAATATTGCAATACATTCATTGTATTTTTAGTTGTTTTTTTTCCAAATATTGTGCAGTCTAATTTTTGTTTATTAATGGAATACATCAGCCATATTGAACCAGTGATGGGGGTCTCGCTTAAACACTCATTGGAATATAAAATAACATTAATATGTTGTTCTGATATACTTTTTATCATTAAAACTGGCAAGTAAACAGTATAATAGTAGACCCTACTTTTAGTTCCATTAGAATATTTGAGGAGTGGTTGCGCCTACCTGCCAACACAGAGCAGCCAGAGCCACAGTAGACCCCAGCGTGAGGACCACCAGGCGCTCGGAGATCAGGCAGAAGTGCCTCATGCCCTTCGAGGCCATGATCTTGTCCAGGCTGTTGCCACCCACGCCCTGCGACCAGCTCACCCTCTGGCAGTCGCTGAGCTTGGTGTGAAAGCCCCACACAGTGATAACGAACACCATGTGGCAGGTGGTCCAGAAGAGCGCACAGACTATGAAGCCGGGGATCATCAGGTACCACTGCTCCAGGTCCGTCAGCTTCCGAGAGGCAAGACTGATGAAGGTCACCTCCACCGCCATCAGAGGCAGGAGGGACAAACGGCGCCACAGACCCCGCCACAACAGGAAGGGCTGCCAGCGCTCGGTCACAGAGAGCCCACTGAAGTAGACATCCAGCAGGGGGTCGCAGATGAGCTGGCTGAAGAAGCAGGCGAGAGCAAATGGGTTGTTGGTGTCCTGTAGAACCTGGAAGAACAGCACGGCGGTGATGACAGCAAAGCAGGTCAAGTTCAGAAGTGCCAGGACAGCCTTCATCCGGAGGGCGACCATGACCAAAGCCAGCGCCACCACCAGCACCATCACACTCAGTGACTTCTGGATGACCAGCACCATGCTGGAGGCTGCAAAGCCCAAAAGCTCCATCCTCTCAGCAGACGTAAGGAAGGCAGGGCGGTACCTCGTGCATCCGAGCAGTCGGTCCAGCAGCGCCCACAGCGTCCTCAGAGCCAGGCTGGTCAGCAGCAGGTAGTTGGCCACTCGCTCCTTCGGGTCGTTCTGCAGGTCAGGACTGTTGAGAAAGCAGAGGAGCCCCAACAAGAAGCCGAACCAGGGCTGGAGGAGGATGAGGCTCAACCGCTCCATTCTGAAGTAGTAGTGGACTGTACACGCTATCCCTACGGCGACCAGAGCCAAAATAAGAATAACAAGGAGGGTGGTATCGGAGGTCTTCTCCCAGCGGGTATAAAGCCCCAGACACAGGGCGACCAGCAGGTTGAGACCCGACAGGTAACCCAGGAGCCGGACCGATGTCCACATGCTCACCTCCCCGTTGACCTCCTCCAGCCGGGTCATGGCTGCGTGAAGGCAGTGGCTAACGGAGTAGCGGAGGAAACGACACATGTTTGCCATCAAATATAAACCGTCCTAAAACAAAACATAAAAGTAGGCACTTCAATGAGTTTTCGTCTTTTTAAGACATTAAAAGTTCAGCTGGCTAACTTGTTGAACGTAGCTAGCTAACTTCCTTGCAGCTAGCACCGGTTAGCACGCACAAACTTCACATATTTACGTTCGTTGTTTTGTTTTATGGTGTTATTTATATCTGAAGTCAGATTGGGTCTGAAAATAACTGTGAGGAAAACAGCTGTCAGTAGAGTTGAGAGTCATTTCAGTTCAAAAAAGTTTGTAACGTCAAAAGTTTCTGAGTTGACAGACGCCATGTTGGTTCCGACTACGGCGAGAGGACGGGGACAAAAACGCTTTTTTTAAGAACCCGATTATTAGGGGCGTCGTTGTTAAAGAAACACATATTGATTTTAACAACAACTTTTTCTTGCCACATTCAAAATTAAAAATAACAAATATGTATCTATATGTGTTAAATAAAATGTCTAAATATTAAATACAAAAATGTTTAAATGTTTCATCTCAATTCTAAACCTAAATGTACAAACTTAATCCAGAATTTCAACCTTAATCTAAATATTATAATCACATGTTTTCTTTACCAAAGTTTAATTCCAACCTCTGAGCAAAATTAAATCAAAAGTTAAATCCGTCCTGTCGTTTTTCCATAATCCTTCTTCACAAACAAAGAAAAAAACATACAAACAAACAAACAAACTTTACAGACGTGAAAACATAATCTCTATTTTGTCAGACCACCAAACATTTCACATCACAACCCGTTCATGAAAACACTTAGACAAACAGTCCAATGACAGACACGTAAAAGATTACAAATTAAAGATGCATTGGAGCATAATATCAATAGTCATAAAGATTTAAATCATAAAATGATTAATAATAATAAAAATAAATGCTATAATGACATCATTGGTCCTTTTCCGTTTTATTGAATAATGGAACTATTGGTCCTGAATTTTTTTTTTGTTTGTTTTTTAATCTTAAATCTGGAATGAAGCCCACATTGTACAGCAGAGGGCTCCGTCACTCCAGAACAGAACCCAGATGATCCCTCCTCAGGCTCTTTGTTGTTTCATGTGATTTAAGTGCAATAAAAACAAGGAGTTGCAGTATTCCTGTGGTGGTTCATCTGCACACTCATGACGTGTTGTTTTGTTCCTCTTCTGTCTCTGGGTTTGTAGACAGAGACAACAAATGGCTGTTTTCCTCTTCTAGGGCAGATCCTGGAGTTTTTCTTCACCTGAACGAGATATAAAAGAGATAATTGACATTAGACTCATCCCTGTGATCTTTCTCATCCTCATATGAAAAATGAAACCTCTCATCTGGTGTTCCAAGCAGAAAAAAGAACTTTTTACAGGCAGATTCAGGTCAGCAATCATGTTTTTATGGGTTGCTGTGTTTCATTTGGGTCAGAGCTGTAATGTTGACTGTTGGCTTTGTTTTACGTTCAGTCCTCATGGAGTCTGTTTGTGACAGTTTGGGCAGAAACTTGCAGACGACTGGCCTGCTGAAGGTCATTTTGTAGGCGGTGTTCCTCCTATTTCTCCTTGCACAAAGGAGCAGGTCTGTCTCCTGGTATCTCCTCAACGCTCTTGAAACGGTGCTGGGAGACACAGAAAACCTTCTGCTCGGTTTTTATCTTCTGGTCCATTTAAACATTATGCATTACCGAAATCTGAAACCTCACCTGGACTCAGATCAGACTGGATGTGTGTGGATGTGGGTGTTTTTTTTTACGTCCAGGCATTGTGGTATCATGCAAGAAGTTTTGTTTTTGCCCTACATGAAGATCCGGATCACCGCCGAAAACCCACTGGCTTGTTCCCTCATATCGTCTAAATCCATTCTTCTCATTCTTTCCAAATGATCCTGCTGACAGGTCAACAAACAAACAAACAAATACCAACAGTAGAAGAAGCATGAACTCCTTGGAGCAGGCCCTGGGAAAAGCGAACGGTATGTCCAAACAAAAACTGACTTCATCTGCTCCGGCAAATTCTGCAGACAGGAGGTCATCGGAACAAGTTCCCAAAGTTTGAAATGTTGATCACTCGTCTGTTTGTTTATGTTCTTTTCATGCGAATAGAAACAAGTGCACGATTTTACATCCTGGGAAATAAACCTCTATGTTTGTTCTTTATAGGGATTCAGCATGGCAAGGTCATGAGGTCATTTGTGTTAGAAGCAGCTCCAACATCACTATATATCTGTTTTTAACCTCCACTGAGGAGATTATATCTTCACCGGCGGCCGTTTTATGTGGCGGCCGACAGGAGCAAACGCTCTGCAAACATCCATTTGACTAAAATACGCACGCCGCTAAAACCACACTCATCAAGCAGCAAAGAGGAGCAAAGAAAAGTTGTGGAGGTGCACAAATCTGGCAATATCTCAACAGTTCAAAAATGTTACTTTTAAGCATGGAAGAGGATGTGTCTGCAAACTTATATATATAGTGTGTGTGTGTGTATATGGAAGGACCATCTTTTCTTATAGACGTGGTTTGTGATCATGAGGATGATACGTGAATAAACTTTTACGTTCTAGTTTGTACGGTTGAGGGGAAACGTGCCTCATCGTTGCCAAACAGCGAGCTATTTTCGACGGGCCCGGAGAAGAGAATCTGAGCCCGGCGCTCTTTGTTTTGCGCGGATTCACTCAGGCATCCAGTGACTCACCAGAAGGAAAGTATGGGAAGAATTCCGTGGAGTCGGCACAACCGCGTTCTTGGTTAAACCCTCTGTTGTTCCGTTCGTCCTTGTTTGTGGCGATCGGGGATTGTCCAGTGCAACGGTGTTGTTTTTCACTTACTGGCTTTACGGGCCGGGGCCGGACATATCTGGCATAGCTTCCTGCAAGAGGCTTTGTCAACGAGATTAAAAGAACACTACAGAGAATCAAAACACGAAGCGGATTGGACTGAGCGTCCCGCTGGCCGGTCCTCCCGCTTCTCTTGAGTGTTTGAATGTAGCTGGAGTTGATCCAGATTGATCAACAGGATGATGGATTCATGCATGGTCAAGAATAGACCCAGAACATTGTGGATTCTTCGAGCATCTATCGGGATGATCAGCGCCGTCTCTACGGATCTGGGTTTCACACGGTTCAAGCCTGAACTCTGGCCTCGGACCTCAAAGCCACTCAGTGTTGTCTCTCTTTTTTTGTCGGGGCTGAAATTTGAATCTCATCCCCGGTTTGAGGTCACCAGTTCTCTGTCGCTTCACTCCTAGACCTGAATGCTGCCCTGATTGTTGTCTTTCTGGAGGGTTCTCCAGACCCCTCAGTCCTCTCGCTCACAATTATGTCGTTCGGCTTTTCATGCCTTTCAGTTCCCTTTGCTCCTGGGCTCCTTTCAGCGCTTCCATCAATGCCCGAGCACAATTCCACCTCAGATGAGGGGAGCGCTGAATGGACCGGTTAGGATTACATGTTTGGTTAGATGCCTCGGTTGTTTCCCGGCTTAGACTCGGAGTGAGAGTGGTGGCAAGTAAATAAGAGAACAAAGACAGTCTTAGAAAGTTTTATACGACATTTATTATCGACGCATGAAGATTATTATGAAAAAGTATTTTAACCTTTAAAAACCAAAACACTAACTGCATTAATACCTGGTTGCAGGTGAAGATGCACCTAGTTCTCACTTCAACAGAACCTTTTCAGAGGCAGGAAGTTGACTAACAGGTCTCAACCAGTAGCACACTATGCCTAAATCAAAAGATATTCCCGAAGCAGGCGTAAGAAGAAGAAAGTGATTGAAAAACATCGGTCTAGCGGTCTAGGAAGAGTTCTGGGACTCCACAGATCCACAGTGAGACTCATTATCCACACATGGAGATGATGTAGAACAGCAGTGACCCCCCCCCTTCAAAAATCCTCCAAGAACTCAGGAAGTGACAAAAGATCCAAAGGAAGTATCCAAGGAAATGAAGACCTCTTTCACCTCGATGAAGGTTAGTGACTTTTTCAATGATACTGGGCAAAAAAGACCTCCATGGGAGAGTAGCGAGGCGAAGGCCACCTGCTGACCCAGTAGAGCGGAGGGAGACCCCCATGTCCCACCAACCAAGGGACAGTGGACCCCCTTGCCCGGCCAGAGGCCAACCACCGCTGAAGCAGGAGCAGGGTTCAATGCCCCAAAAGGGTTCTGAACAAACAAATACAACCATCCTGCCTGTTTCATGGCGGTCTATCTCAGCTCAGATGAGGGTTTATTCTGCTTCTTTGAGTTAGCTGCTACCTGCTACTAGCTGCTTTTTAAATTCCCCGCAACACATTACATGTCATCAAAACATTATAACCAGCTCCTGTCCTTCCGCCTCGGTTTCTTCTGTCATAGTCATCAATCCCTTTTACTTCTCTCACTGGTGTCTCAGAGGTGGAGAAAACAATGACCCCCCCCCCCACATTATGCCTTTGTAAGGACTGGAAAGAAGACAGTCCTTGGACAGGACGTATTCTGCCTGATATTAACATCCTGCCGTTATCTGATCATGCGTTTGAGATCTCACCTCAGTCCCCTGAGTGACTTGACTTACTCATGATTTCAAGAAAAACAGGGTAAGTAAGGTTTTTTTCCCCCTCAGGTGAATGTAATAAGCTTCCATACTGTCCCCTCTCTTTTTTCACAACTGCAGGAGCCATTGCCAAACCTTCATGACTCGACAGTCTGAAGGTTTAAACGGTCTGAACATAGTCAGGGTCAAGTTCACAATAACAGCCACAGCATGACCACAAAGATGGGAAAACCAAACATGCAGAGTCAGTCAGACAGGAAATAGTTTGACAGGAGAAACATAAATAAATATACAACATGGGAAAAATCGGCGTGGGAAATAGTCCTTGCTTTTTTGTCAATGACTTCAGAAACCGGCGCAACAGACTTTTTTGGTTCCCACCCAGTCCTAGAGTCAGGCGGTTGTGTCACATCCACGTCTTCATTGTTCTTCGGCTTCCTCTCTGGTTTCTTTTCCTCTCCTTTGCTGTTAGCAGAGCTTGTGGCGTTGTTCTCTGGAAGAAACTTTCTTCGGGACGTGAAGGAGGCGGCCGTGACTCCCCGGGTTCCCACGATCTCCTGCCCTTCCTCCAGAGTTAGTGCTTGCTCACCGCGCTGAACAGGAAGACTCCGCAACAAGGCCGCCCCGAGAGTGTGTGCTAATTTAAGGCGGCTCTCTGGGTTTCTATTGTATTATTACGTGGGATTTACGTGAGAACCCACGCGTCTGTGTATTCCTCTGAAGCTCACCACCTGGATGTCGGAGTTCTAAATGCACATATGAGGTAGAGGGTCTTGAAGATATCGTCATTATTAGTGAGAACTTTTCCCAGTGAACTCTGGGTCGAGGTTAGAGAGCAGCAGTGTTTCCTCTCTTGGTCGGAGAAACCAGGCGGAGCGAGCTAGTCGCTCCAACTGGGAGATTTTGCTCCATTCAACAAGCTCATGTAGCGGGATCACGGATCAGCCATAACATTAAAACCACCCGCCTTTTACAGCACATACAACATTTTGAAGATTTGAGCCATTCCTTAGACAACGTTAAGGACGGACCACTGAAGACCATGAACGCCCAACAAGACCAGCAGTTATGGAGATGATCTGACCCGGTCGTCTAGCCATCACAAGCCCATTTTTCCTGATTCCACCACATCGCCGTCAGGACAAAAGGCTCAATTCCTGCCTATTGTGGTTACAATGTAAAGGGTAATTAATGTGAAATGTAACAAATGCGTAAATAAACACTTATGTTAGCTGTTAAATGTCACAAACATTTAAACACAAATAGCCGTAATGAAGGTAAAACCACGTATCCGACAAGACACTAGCTACTATTTGTTGAAGCTAACCAGCATTCACGGACGTCCTAGCTAACACTAGAACATTACTGTTTTAAAGTGTCTTATTATCTAAGATTAAAAAAAGCCTTGATTGAATCTGAAATATCGATTTGCATCAGGTTCACATTTATTTATTTAATGTAATACAAAAGTTAGCTAAGAAAAGATTGAATGCTAATGCTAGCCGTTCTCTGACTGACGTTTTCGCTCTCATGGCTTTTATGTTTCTGGTCGATTGGGAGTCGATGGAAGGAAGACAATTTGTCCGATTATCTAAGTTTATACAACTGGAATCCTGGACATAGCTTAGCTAACCTGGCAGCTGCACAAATCCATTAGCTTTTAGTGTTTTATTGTTTTATTAGGATCCCCATTGGCTGCCAATTTAATGACCCCTAGTCTTCATGATGTCCTTAGAAGAATATTTTACAACCAAGTATAATAACAGAGCAGCATTAATAAAACATTTTGAAGTATAAAAAAATAAAAGAAGAAGAATTTAAAATAGCGAAATGCAAAATAACTAAAATTACAGAAATTCCTGCTCACTCTAAAGGCTTAATAAAACATAAACATATGAAATTACCCATTTTGAATAATTGTAGAGAAACATATATATATAAAAGTAAAAACTCACTGATGTAGCCCCGAAATTTATTTTAATTCATACCAATAACACAATTTATGACAGAACCGCTAATACCACAAAGTCAAACTTCCTTTTTTGTGCATTTTTAATAAAATATAATAACAATAAAATATATTTAATACATGAATATTAATAATAATAATAATTTAATACTATTATGAAATAAAGTTTCATATTCTCTCCAACGTCTCCTCCTCAGTTTTGAGGATTAAAATGTAGTTAATAAGTAAAAACACGGGGGATTACAGCTTTTGCCGCTCGCTCTGCACAGAACAGGTGGCCTTAATGTTCTGCACGCTCCACAAAGGGTAAACGGCTAATTAAAGTTTCTTCCCCTCCGGACTGGATGCATATTTTCGGGAACATGAAAACATGTCGCGGCACGGCGGGAGCTGCTAAGTGCTCCGCTAGAGAGACAATAAAAAAGCTGCTGCATTCCTGCCCGGCTCACGTAGCGGCGTAGCAGCGGAGGCACCGGGTTACGCTGACGAGCTAATTGAGGTTGTGTAAGAAAAAATATCAATTCTGAAAGTATTTCAGAATAGAGTCACTGTGTATGCATGAAAGAGTAAAAACCGAGTGTGTGTGTGTGTGTGTGTGTGTGTGTGTGTGTTTTAATGCAATATTTATGATACCTACAGGCTGAAGGAAGGAACCGGCGATCTCAACACAGAAAGGTTCCTGCTGTTTGGCGTCGGGGCAGGATGGTGGATGGAAACAGGACGGCAGGACTTATGAAAGATAAAACTTATAAAAGAGCAGAGCTGAGGGACAAGACAGGCTTCTTTTAGAACGTGGAGCTCTGTTGACCCGTCAGGCTTTGAGATACCCAGATATGGAGCTGACTGCCAGATTAACCGCATGCACACTTCCTGCCCAAGATGAGAGTTATCTTACAGTCCAACCACAGCGACTGGACATCCTGTCCGTCCTTCTCAGATGTTTAGTTGAGCATATTTTGAGTCTCTGTTTCTTACTGAAAACGCCTGGTTTACGGCTAAACCGGTTTAAAATATGACCCAGTGGCAGCATTTATATGCTAAAAGGTAAGGGGCCGAGGATGAAGCCATGGGGGACGCCACAGGAAAGAAATAACATGCAAACGAAACATTTTTTCACATAGTTTTTTTTAGTGTGAGGACATTAAAGGGTTATAGCTTCCCTGAGGGACTGATTATGAGAAAACAGTAAACATAAAACTAGAGGTTACACCGATCGATCAGCTTAGTATCGAGGAAGGTTCCTCTCTACTTTCATCTTCAGGCGCTTGAATATTAACTGGACCTGGTCTACCGGGATGACATGCATTATTATTTCAGTTAGGCGAGGTACCAGAGGGAGAGAAAAGGAACATCCACACCCCAAACAACACATTAAACGTTGTTCCGCAGAACAACATCGGCTCTGCACATCACAAAGATACGTGCGAACCTTCTCAAATCAGCTGAAGAACACAAAAGCGGACAGTTTGTTCTTCCTGTGGTCGCCTGCATGCTTGGCTCCATTGTTAACGAGGACCTCAAACGCATCATCGGAGCTTCCGTGGAGGATTTGGCAGTCGCCGTCTAATTATCAGCGCGTTACAAGAGAGCCGGGACAGGTTGCGATAAACGTACGCGAGCTGAGAAAACGTCAGAAGTGGAAGACGAGGCATTCTAGACCTGAGAGTCGGAGGGCATTTGTGTGTGTTGGAATCATGGGCACGAGTAAATCCACCCGACCCCTCCTGGGATTTGGGACGCTGCCAGAGAGGAACAATGGGAACTGTAAATAGATCAAGAGTTCATCCAGGGATTGTTGAAGCACACTGACGCAGTCACGTGGATAAACAGATACACTAAACCACACAAACACAGATTCCTTTCTTCTCCTGGGCTTTTCTTGGGTTTTGTAACGGCGATAGTTCAGCTTCAAGCACGAAACCCGACACGACATTATATTCACGAGCCGTTGACCCAGTTCTGATGTTTGCCCTCCGACCCAACATATGTTTTTCTTACACACAATGTACACAAGGAAAGAAAAGATGTTTTTGAATATCTGATCTGACCTGAACCGTGTTCTGCAGGCTGCAGGCCTGATGTGAGATCATGTCCTCACCTGAAGGTTAAATACTTCACAGATCTGCCTCCTCCTGAGTGAAAACCAACGTCTTTATACCAGCATCTAATATGTGACAAAAGAATGAATCGAAGCTACAACAGAAATGATCAAATCAGTCTGGTATCACCCAGAACCTCCCATGACTCATACATGTACATACATACAAGTTGACCGATCCATCTGCAGCAGGACTTTGGTTCCACCTGATGAATGTAGATGGATGGATGGATGGATGGATGGATAGATGGATGGATGGAAGGAGGGATTGGATGGAGGTATGGATGGATGGATGGATGGATGGAAGATTGGATAGATGGATGGAAGGATTGGATGGATGGATGAATGGATGGATGGATGGAAGGATTGGATGGATTGAAGGATTGGATGGAGGTATGGATGGATGGATGGATGGATGGATGGGTGGATGGATGGAAGGATTAGATATCATTAATCAGACGTTAATGGAGAATGCATGAATTTCTTGAAAACCTCGGGTACTGACGTGTCTGGACAGAGGTTGTTGCTCTCTGAGAGCTTTTCTTTTTAGTTCTAACGTAAATGTGTTGGATTTTTATTAAATTTATATTGGAATACTGCATTGTTTGAGAACCATTAGAGTTTATCCTTCAATCTGCTCTTGGAGGGTTTGGAGTCTTGTCCCTCTTTCGTGCGTCTCCTCCTGAGATAAAGATCTCCTACATCTGTGTCCAATGAAAGAAGCCTTCCTGCCTCAAAGCCTCTCCAACGCGTTCACACAAATTGTCACTTTTTAGGCACTGAAGTATGTGGTTGAACACATAACCACACCTTTGGTTGAACACATAACCACACCTTTACACAACAACACAGTCCGTCCTTTGAAAGGTTGAAGCTTCGTATGAAAACATCATGAAGCGATCCTTTTGCACGTGGATCCGCAAAAACGATTGAAAATGCTGCATGTAAGCCAGGCCAGTAGTTTGAATTATTACTTAATTGCAGTGGTGGATAGTAGCTAAGTACATTTACTCAAGTACTGTAATTTGTTTTAATTTGAAGCACATTGCTTGAGGATTTTTCTGTATGTTGCTAAATTCTTACTTCTCCTCCCCGACATCTCGGTGGAAAATATTGCCCCCACTTTTCCGATACGTGGGTCTGACAGCTGTATTACTAGTTACTTTTGAGTTCACAGCATTTCGTACCCTTCATGTGTCTCCAATTTTGTCGAATTTGAAGGTTTGTGATTAAATGAAAGATTTTGTACTTCTTGATGGGTTGAGAAAATTCTCATACTTAAATCTGGCTCGGATTTTCTCGATAAACCGGATTTCATGATCTTAGATCCCGAAGACTAAAACCATTTCATTTCCTGCACAGCTGTTTGGTTGAGCTCATTCTGAGTCAGTATTTTCTTATTGAAAAATGTGACTGAACCTGTTTATTATACGACCAAGTGGCAACATGTATAGTGCTAAAGGGTAAGGGGCCAAAGATGGAGCCCTGGGGAACACCACAGGTCAAAGGGGCCATTGAGGAGGAGGCATTAACCATGACTATTGATAAAGTTTTAATTTGATAAGCTGGGTTTTTGGGCATATTTTAGCATGCGAGGACTTAAAAATCACAGTCATTTAACTTTATACAACCTAAAAAACTCTAATAAAAGCCCATTTTATGAAAATAGTTTTTTTATAAAATGTTTTTTTGCCAAAACGACTATTCTCCATGAAATACAAAATTTCAAAGTCTGATTTTTTTAGCTATTTAAAAACATTTAATTTTCATTTCATGGTAAATATAGAGAGTCTACGACATGAAATTAATAAATTCCCCAAAGAAATAAAATATGCAGAGAAAATAATTTTTCCATAGCTTCTTTTTTTTTTTTTGCTTGGAGAGGAAGTTAAAGGGTTAAACTACTCAACTTCATAAATTACTTCAACTACTCAAGTAAAGTATCTGCCATTTATATGATTTTATATCCTAAAACATCAACATCTGTCTACGGAGGCAGATGCGTTATTTCAGACTCTGTCCTCCTCAGAGATCCCGTTAAATATTTCATCCCTGCAGCGGAGATAAGGTGTCATGATGTTCACACGATCCGCCTCTTGTCCTCGGCGTGAGGGGGTCGACAGACAAAACGAAACACCGGGTCAGAGGCGTCGTTCTCCACGTGCATCAGGCGGCGGGGTTGAAACGTGAGCGAGGTTTCGGTTTGCAGCCAGAATCTCATGTTTGCCTCTGCGACGGTGCGCTGGAGGTCAAGGAGGTCAGCCGGGGGGAAAGTAGGAAAACTAAGAAAAACTAAAGATGCTCAGAATTGGAGGCAGTAAAAAAAGAAGAAAAAAAGTACTGGTTCTATATGTGTAAAAAATACAGTTTGAACATTGTTATTGAATATTATCTAGTCAGATCTGGTCTATTTATGTAATAATATTTATCTTGTTAGGTCATGGGGTCTGTGGTAAGTTTATTTCTGGTGTTATGTGCACCCTCCACCTTCCCGTCTCCGCCCAGTCCTCACAGATACATCAACTTCACCATTTATGAGTCTCAGCAGAGTCATCCGCCACCACCACCAGTATCCTAACTACAAAAGGGGATATACCTTACTGCTGAGTCTGAACGCCCAACACTTATTATCACATATCATCTGTTGTAATAAACATTCATCTTTACTTCATTCTCCGACTCTCCTGATGAACTCCTCAAATTAAAAGTAAAGTTATGTCTGAAAAACTGTGTTTTTTGTAAAATAGCTCCCCCTAGTGACTATAATATGAACTATCAGAGTGAAATATGATTTATAAGAGACAGATCACCTGTACACCAAAGTATACAATCATAGGGAGTTATGACGTTATGTCTGAAAAACTGTGGATTTTTTTTTTTGCAGAAAGTTCCCGTTTCCGGTCGATCTATATGCAATCTGTTGTTAAATATCGGTATTTTAATCCTTTAGTGTCTTCACATGAAAAAAAAAAGGCTGTGAAAAGTTATTTCTTTGTACGTTTTATTTCATTTGTTTGGTGTCCCCCAGGGCAACGCTCTCGGCCCCTTACTCTTTAGCCCATACATGGGTCGTTTATAAACAGGTTCAGTCATGCGGTACCTCTATTTGAGTAACAAAAAGAGTGTCATCGGGCTCAACCGAAGGGTTGTGCAGGACATTAAAGGGTCCATTAACAGAAAAAATGACTTGAACATGAAGGAATTCAAATTCCTGAGCTGGAAAATAGTCAATTACAGTCAAAATATATGATAAGCTCTCTCTCTCTCTCTCTCTCTCTCTCTCTCTCTCTCTCTCTCTCTCTCTCTCTCTCTCTCTCTGGGTTACTGGATTATTTTCTATTATAAATATCTTGACTGTAATAATTGAAGTATGCAACAAATATGCATTTAATCATACTTGTGTTTTCAGCTCTGGTATATTTCCACCTTCACCCTAAAGCCATCGTGTTTTCACAGATCGCCCTGCGGTAAGAATAATAACCCGTCGGAGAGAATGGGTCAGTATGGAAACAGCAGCTCAGGAAAATTCTCCGCGTTACAGAGAGCGAGACGGCGGCGAGGTCAAATTCTTGCCCTCGCCGCCGTCTCGCCATGTGTGACCTGAAAACCTGATGAAGAAGAAGGGCGCCGATCTATCGGTCCCGTTCAATATGTGAGCATATTAGGGAGATTTTTCTCCAATCCCTCAGCAAGTAAAGTGAATAATAATAATGATTATCTCTCAGTTTCTTAGGTTTGCCATCCTCGCACGCTAGTTTGGGGCGCCGCTTCTTCTCACGGCGTGCACTGAGGCGGTGAATCCCTGGAATTCACATTAACCCCAATCATCTTTGAAAAACAATTGGAGGAGGCCCTGTGCAGCAAGAAATGGAGACGCTTCCTCTGTAAATGTCACCTTCTCAGCGGGGGTCGCTCCCTGTTACATAACGGGGGCCCGCTCTTCCCTGAGTGCCGGCAGGTGACAGGCGGTGACCCCCACATCCCCCTGCAAACCCACACAACCTGGACGGGCAACCTTTAGGTTCTGATGTTTCGGGATCAAGTGACTGAGCTGCTATCTTGTTTCTAATCTCATAATCTGTTTGGCACGGAGGCCCTTTTCCACTCCTTCTTACGTAGTAGCACCAACGTTCAGATGCAAGATGAGAGTGTGGGGCAAAAGGTGAGCGCTGTGAGGGAACGATAAAGAGTTCTCAAGGAAGCACAGGATTGTGTGGTATCCCTGTCACTTTATGTACAAAGTGCAAATTTTTCTGTTTACATGTTTAACAATTAATGTCAATGCCTGTTTACTTTTGTGTTTTCTTTTTTTTTGTGTGTGGAGCCACTCTCTCTCTCTTTTCGGTTTCTCTCCCTCTCTCTCTCTCTCTCTCTCTCTCTCTCTCTCTCTCTCTCTCTCTCTCTTTTTAAACCCAACCGGTCATGAGAGAAGGCCGTCCACCCTCAGTCTGGGATCTGCTCGAGTTTCTGCCTGTTAAAAGGCAGTTTTGTCTCGCCACTGTCGCCAAGTGCTTCTTGCTCACGGAAGAATTTGTTGGGTCTCTGTAAGATAATGAATAAAGGGTTCGGTCTAGAGTTGCTGTTTCATCTCCAGACAACAGTTGTTGTGAATTGCTGCAAAGAAATTAGGGTTTTTTTTATACTCTCTTTTTTTTCTTGGTGAGGACGTTATCCAGACCCAAGAGTGACATTTATGGGAAATTTGTATGTTTTTTTCTTACTTATGATGATGATTGCTTTAGACTCGACAATGCTATTGAAGGTTTTAAGTAACCACATCACCGTAACCTCCGTGGATTGAGAACTGCATGAACTAAAAACAAGGTCAGCATAACCATGGAGACATTTTCATTCGGCTGTAACTGAAGCATTAATCTGCATTATCCTTATTTATGTAAGGAAGCAATCTGCACCTTAATAATATGATGCAATGATGCATTAGATTGCATCAGAGTAAAAAACAAACAAACATCGATTCAAGTGATAATAACGATGTGGAGGCTTCAGGGGGGGGGATTCAAATATGGAAAATGAAGGATTGACTTTCCTACATGCATAAAAAGTTATTTATTATAAAGCTTTAGATTGGGACTGAATGCAATCAGGGGCTATTTGCAGAACACCTCCATAAATTCCTAAGTAAACTAATCCTGGAAAGCTGTAATTTAGAGGGAGAAGAAATAATGTATGAAAGTAGGTCAATCCCTCGGGGCGAAAGCCGAAAAAAACGTATTTTAGTCATTTAAAGATAATTTATGAGGCTATTTATGTAAGAAAGAAAAAAAAAGCATTCTTAAAGTCAGTACTGAACAGTTAAATTAGGGAATATGTGTTGAATGAAAAAGCATTACTCACGGAAATATAGAAATACCAAAAAATAAAATATAAGTATCTTATTTTGGCGCAACATATACACAAAATGTATCATAAACAGGATTTATTGGTTATGTTTATGCTTTTCATAGCTGCCATAAGTCGTACTGTATATACTGTTTAAAGAATACAAATAGTTTTGGAAAGAAACTGAGAAGGTCAAAAGGTCAGTTTTTATGCAGATAGGTAGGTGAACTCCACACTAATAGCATATTAATATACAACTTATAAAAATAGTAGGATCAAATATAAATAAATTAATAAAAAATGCAACAAATATTAGAATATTAAAATGTATAAAGTACATAAAACATTTGCAGGAAGTTCATATCTGCAGTTATTGCACTGGAGTATGGAGTTTATTTTGGCGGGGTGTGGGAGTGTCATGGTTTTTTGACATCATGGAAAAAAACAGTTCTGGGAATAGGAGCCAATGAATAATGACTCCTTAAAAGAGAAGAATGCTACTTTGTGTATCTTCAAATCTAAGAAGAAATGTTGGCTACTTATACTTAAGTTGATTATTTTCATAATATGCTTCATATTCTATTGGGAAATAATGCACTTCATCTCTTTTACCTCACAAGTAAAGTTACTTATAACTTTCCCTATATGATTTTCTTTAACCAGGAAAATAAGTAAAAATTTGTCTGTGACTTTTTTGGATAATGGATTTATTTTTTTACATCCTGTGATAATCATTCTTTTCTTTTCTTTTCATAGAGTAATTAAACAAATTGCCTAGATGAAACAGATTAAAGTTGCAGGACTAAAATATACACTTATTTAGTTATTATTAAACAGTGTAGGCCTCAAGAGTGGGCCTACTTTATTGTCCTAATACGTCACATTACACAATTTTTGTTGATTGTTTTCATATGTTGAATGGACCACATATGATTTTTCTCTCAGGCATGTTGTGTGTTTATGTTCCATATCACCTGCCCGACTGGTGCTTATAGGTTGCCTATAAACCCTAGGAATGTGTGTGTGTGGATTCTCACTAATCTAGGTTATGTTAATCTATGAAAGGGGAATAATCTCCCCCTACAAATCAGGACTCGCTTTTTCACTCTCGACCCAATTTTTGTCATTCCTTTGTGTACTGTATTTATGATGACCCTTGTAGACTTTCATGTAGTGTCTTGTCCTTAGTTTGGTTAAATCTTTTTCTAAGACTGAGCAGTTTTTATTTGTTTTTGGTGTGCTTTATGCCTAAACTTTGTTTATTCGTTTGTAATAATTCTAATTGATCTTCTGGTTTTTAATTCATTATATGATGGGCTGTATTTTGGGCATCAGATAAACTTATATCTTTCCTTTTAAAATTAAATGTAATGGGTTGAAATTGATGTACAATATATCCCTAAAATAATTACAACGAAAAACAACAACCATTAATTCTGAATATATTTTGAATGTTTTTGTTGACTTTCTTGCGCGAGCCTGTAAAAAACCTTTCCTGGTTTGGATTACCCACAATGCCTTGCATTCTATAAATACGCATACATCTGCCTGCAGAGCTCAGTGGTGTCTCTGTGCGTCAGTGTCGCATACTTTCGGGCTTCTCCACCGCTGTAGTCGTACTAGAAACGTTTACATTTAGAAGAGTTTGTCGTAATTTACGGATGCTGAGCTTTTCGGTGGGGTTTTTATTGAGCAGTAATTGTTTTAGTTGTCAAAAAGGACCCAAAGAGACGTGTTTCTTCGACGCTGTCATGTCGAACACCGAGGAAAGGTAGGAAGATGCTAATATCTTTTTCTAGAAACGTCAACGGATTTGACGTCTCTCCTTTAATGCCAGCTTTAATAAATAGTGTAATAACATGCCCTGTTTAACTTCAAGGCAATATAAGGCTTCTAAAGGCAGCGGTTTAGTAAAAGTGAAGGACTTAAGTCTAAGCTAGCTCGTTAAACATCAGGAAAAGAAGTGCAAACAAACAACCCGTTGAGTCGGATGCTGCTGCTGAGTTCAGATAGGAGCTGCCAAACACTGAAAATGAACATTAAACACGAGACACTAGTTATGCAATAAACCCGGTTTTGCATACAGGGTCTTTGTTATGGCCGATACTTCCTATTTAAAGCCCCGTCTCATCGCATTTTCATGTCTTTAATCTCTTATATAAAACTTAAAGCTGGCATTGGGTTTTTCCGGTCTCTGCAAGTTTGAGGTGAAAAAAAAATTTTCACAGGCGAAACTATAAACAATCATTGATATTAGTTTGAATATTCTATCACCAAACGTTTGGTCGGTTGTTTATTCGGTTTTCTGGATAAAAGTCACAGGTCCACAGAGCTCATATGCAACTTTTTTTTAACTTTCATGTTTTGAACAACATTGTCAAACTTAAAGGCTTCTGGAAAAATTTTATTCACAAGTGACTCAGACTTTATATATTGTATTGTTCATGGCACTGAACAACACAAACCACATGGATTACGAGCTCTCTAAATTTGATTGTGGCTACTTCCATGCTAGTCATAAATGAAAAGGGATTGATTCCTGCTGATGTGATGAAGAGTCATATCAGAATTCATATGGCTGATTTTTTACCCAATGAGCAACGTCACATCACTTTTTGTTTTTAGAACTGTTACTAAATGTTCTAAAACGGTGATGTCTTTATCACAAAGTAAGAATGTGGGGAAACGCAGATGTTAGAGCATCACAAGAACAGGAAAAACTGTGGCTGTAAAAATAAGAAGGAATCTGTTAATAGAATATAAATGGATATATAAACTGGATATATACACTAACATAAATAGGTGCACATGCATACAGATATAATTTAAGGCATGAGTGCAAGATGAACATATGGAAAAAAGGCCAAAATGGAATATAATTTCAATAACAAATGGGTGACACGAGGGTGCAAATTAAATATATAAATGAAAATGCGTCAATCTAATTTCGTTTTTTGCCTCAAGCTGAAAAAAGATCAACCGTAAATACACAATTGTCACCATAACAAACAATGGCAGAAAATAATGCTTGCATTACTGTTTAATCAATCTTGATAATGAAGTGCCTTACATATTTTTGCTGTTCATCAGAATGCTTGTTGTACTGATGGGGTCATGGTTCTAATCTGTTCATTACGACACCAGAAATGTGTTTCAAATAAAGACCACTTTAAAGATTCATGATAAAAACATAAGATTTGAGCAAAAATGAGAATTTGACTCATCAAACTGTAGTGTGAATACAGCCTAAGAAACCATAAAAAAGAAATAGAAGTTTTAGGTCTTTAGAGGCCAGAATTTCTGATTTAAATGCAAATTATTTTTCCGTGATGGACAATCGATTAAAAACACTAACCAGCAATTGTTTGTTTTTTTTGCTTAAGAAATTCATTCAAAAATCATAAGTGACTTATCCTGTACAGAAATAACTATTCGTTTAATTCAAAAGTTGATGGGCAGAACATTCTTTTGGACCCGAAAAGTTAAAACAACTTTGATAACTGGTTGTTTATCAAGCGTCTTTACTTTTCTGAATAATACAATTATCAGAAAAACTACTCTTGAATTGTTTTCTTATTCTTTCCTTGAACATATACCCATTCAGTATTGATACACTGATGAGCCATAACATTAAAACTGCCTGATATTGGGTAGGTCCCCTTGTTGCTGCCCTAACAGCTCTGTGATGCACCGGTTGTTCAGATCCTTATGCTTGCCCTTTTTTTTTTTTTATACTTCCAACACATAAACAACATGGCAAAATTCTCACTCAATGTCTGATATATCCCACACTCGACTGAATCCATTGTAACGTGATGATCAATGTTCTCCTGACTTCTGGTTGTAAAGTTATGTGACAGTAAGTAGGGTGGACCGACTAGGTATTTTAGAAGCAATCTCATTTATCTTCATTCATTATAGCTTGTATTTTTTTTTGAATTTTTGTTACTTTTTCTTTCAAAATTAGAGGCTTGTTGCTGATCTCTGACATTTTATCATCTGAGGAAAACAGCGTGTGCAAGAGAGGGAGAGAGTTCCATTGATGTTTCAGAGCAGTGACTATATTAGCTCTCTGATTGTTATGGTCCTGTCAGCTGAAGGCATCAACTGGCCTACATAAGCCTGGTTGCATAACGTGTGTGTGTGTGTGTGGGTGTGGGTGTGTGTGTGTGTGTTCGTTCAGACAGCTGGATTATCAAACCGCCTCTACCTGAGTGTAAGTAATGGTTTAGTGGCTGGAGGCTTGATCTCTCTGCAATGAGTGCTGACAGATTTTCAATCATGCAGTTCTTAAAATTTCCCACAGCGTAGTTAACACATTATCAGTGCCAACCAGTCTCCGCTGGCGTTTGGAATTGTCAACATCAGCATTTATCGCACACTTCAGGCAAGGTTAGGACACAAACTTTCAGCAAGCATCCACTACTGAGGTGACAACCATCTTGAAACAAACAATGGAAAAAATGCAAGCTGTCTTTAAACATGAAGCGGCTCTCTGCAAACAGAGGAGGAACAATTTCGGTTTACAAGGTTGTTTTCATTACCTCCACCAAGGAGGTGATTTTATCACCTCTACATTTGTCTACCTGCTTGTCTGTCACTTTGTTTGATTCTTTTGTAAGCAAGATTACAGAAAACTTACTGGACCCATTTCTAAGAGATTTTACCCAGATGTAGATTTTGGCATATCCTAGAGATGATTGCAATTTGGTGACGATAAGTGTGGCGCAGCATTTTAAATAAGATAAAATAACTAAGCCAGTTGAAGCGGTGATGTCACTGTCAAAGTGGTGATACTACAGTCTTGAAACTCTGTCAATGCTGATTTGTTCTTGGTAGACGACTATAAACTGGAGATATAGCCTCATAAAGTTCATAATTTCATCCTAACATCCTCTCTGTGTCTGTGCAAAACAACGATACTTGGATTCTTCGTTATTTTCAATCACACGGCGAAAGAAAAAAAGGGAGTTGGAGCTCTGAGTAGAAAGGCGGAAGAGGAAAGTTGCAAGAGAAGGAGAGATGAAGGGTTCCAGAGTATTTGGGAGATACTGAGAGAGTTTGTTGGAGGTTTTGGTAGTGATCTAAGTGTTGATCATTATAATTTCTACCTCGGGTAATGCTGTGGCTTTGCAGAGGTTTTGTAATCCTCACCTTTTTCTGATTATCCATAAACCAGTCAATTCTCTTTTTATTATTTGGTGCATAAAATAACCTAGAGAGAAGAAAATAAGTACATTTTCTTAATTTGCTTTCCCACCAATAACATATTTACTTTAATTTCTTAGAAGATGGAAGAAAAGAGCCAAAATTCTTGACTAATTGTACTTTAATAAGTAATTTAAACTTAAATACTTTTATTTAAAAAAAAAAAAGGTGACTTAAGGGTTACAGATCCATTTTTTCATTCATCATTTAATCCATAAATTTTCTTTTTTTCTGTTCAGTGGAACTTTACCTTGTGTTCAGGACCCTGATGACACCCTTTTCACTATGAACAGAAACCATTGGCTTAGTTTTCGATCCCTCAAGTGTTTGTGAGTCAGCAGCTCTGATGCTACCCACTGAAATACATTCATACTGACTGACTCTTAATATGCTGCACCACCCATAGTACCAACCTCCACAGATGTTGAAATTACAGTCGCACACCCTTCTCATTGTTTAAAGCGTCGTTTAGACCCGTCAGTCACGTCATTACCATCTGATTGAAACTACATTGCGTGAGACTTTAAGCTAATATCTGATGATTGGGCCCGCCCTTAACACCCGACAGCTCTTTCCTGCCACGGCAGATTGGTTCCTACCAGGCAGTGTCATGTCAAAGCTGCAATTATGCCACAGTCAGACGGTAAGTACCACATTATGCTGTTCAGACTCGTTTGGTGTCGTAATATTTGCACATCAAACTGTTCCTGTACTTGTGAAAAAATGCCAGGCAGGTGTTGGATTTCACAAACTACAGTCAATGTATGTTTTGGGTGTGTGCCGGTGCAAGAGTTGTTTGGAAAATGTGTTTTACTCAGTTTGGTGACGTTATGGTTGGTTTGGCCTCCGTTTTTACTGCATTTATACTTCATATTGCCGAAATAATTAGCTTTTCTAATGTTTATATTCCCTTTTCTCGCATCATCTCTAGCCTGTGACAACCATGTGTTTTCAGTCAGATGTGCTGTTTTATGATTCTTGTTTATCATAAAACATTTTTTATGTATAAATATTTTTTTTCCTTTTGAAAACTTTATTGCGTTTAATTTAGCCGGGGACACCGTCCCTGTTCACCGGCGCCATGGCTCTTAAAGGCGTAAAAGACTGATGTGGACACAGACGGAACTTTTTGTCCATCCACCATGTCTATGTCCTCCACGTTTTCTTAAAGCTTGTCTACATAGATGAAAATCAGCAGTACCACCTTTAAACATGGGGGCATAATTAACAGACCACCGCTAGCGCATTGGCGACTTAGCGTTTCCATTTTATGTATGACTCAACAATACCAACGTAACTGATCCGTGTAAGTGTGTGGGCGTTAACGGATGCTTGAATCCGTCATATACAAACATGCATGAGCAGAAAAGAGAGGATTATATTTTCTGGCTCCCATTAATGGACGCAAATAAACCCTGTTGACATTCGCATGAGAACAGTTTTGCGTGGCAGTGTGATTGCAGACTACTGGTTTCAGTGAATTTGTCTCATAACTTAGGTTTCTGAACTGCTATAATACCTGCCAAACATTTCATTGTCTTTGTATTTTGTGCTAATTGTCTGTTTTCATTTTATCAAGTGAGAACATGGTAAACGGGCTTGTTATTCATCAACATGCCGACCTTGGCATTTGCCTCAAAGGCTTTCGGAGCAGCAGGTCTTGACATGGACACATCCAGTCACAATCAGGTTGCAGAGCACGTGCGCCTTTCCTGTTTCTGTCTCGACAGCCTTTCCGACACACTGCTCTGCCAAACTTCCAGGGGTCAGCGGAGGTCTGAGGACTCACCGATTCCCATGCCTGCGTAAAACAAAACATGTAGTTTGTTTGTATAAAGCCGTAGAGAAAACTTGTTGTTCTTCACAATCTGAATTTAAGTTGAGCTCTTTTTCATTACTAAGCAAATAAATGCCGAGTTAGAATTCTGTTTTGTTTTGTTTCGGTCCTCTTGGAGAGTCTGGAAGAGTGTTTCCTGTTTTGTTTGAGTTTTGTGTTTCTTGGTGAGCAGCCAAACCTCCGTTCGTTCCAGGCCAACCCGGGTCCTTCAGCCCCTCAAACAATTCACCTGAATCAATTCTCAAAACGACTCGCACACTGGCCTTTTTCCTCTTTCTTTTCTCTGCACAGCCACACATGTCCTGTGTGAACCTGATGACGTTTCACTGGGCAAATTTATGTGCCTCCTGCGGTACATAAATAATCAAACCCTCTCCTGGGCACAAATATAGCCCAGCCTTGTAAGTGTTCTTGGCACTCGCGATGGTGGAGGGTCTGCTTCACCCACCAAGTCTGCATCCTCTAAGAATCTAACCTACATGCTGTTTTTAGGGTGACCTCGTGACTTACTGGAGGAGCTAAAGGCTTCTCCGGCTGGAGTGGCATCCTCAGACGGTGGAGGGCTGCTTGGATTGTGGTTGAAATGTCAGGGGGCGTGTTGCCTTTCAAAACAAGCTGGCACTTCCATCAGCGACAGGCTCCTCTGTCCTTCTGAGAGAGTGAATATGGGAAAAAAGAAGCAGGACTTGACATCTTGGCACAAGTGCTTATCTCTTCCTCCATCTGGATGCCATACATGAAGAAATAAAGAGTCTTACCTGTCAAAACTGATTAAACGGTGCACATAAAGTATCCACCTCACTCAAACAGAACAGAACAGTTTGTCCGGGAGATTATAGCTACTAAAGTATATTTCTACCTACTATTTTCTCTTTTCCGAATACCAACCTCATGAATTACTTTTGCGATATTTTTTGGACTTTTATTTTGTTTCTTTACAGAAAAACGGTTGACAGAGTAGACTGTTTATAATTTAATTGATGTACATAAATTTGTACTTCTAACTTCCTAACTGATTGTATATTAATCAAATCAGAAAAATCTGGATCCAATTGGTCATCCAGATCCACACTAACATTTAGTAGGGCCTGTTTTGGACCAAGACCAATCCTCCCACAAAAGCGGGGTGACTAATACGTAGACTATGGTCTTCGTTTATCTAGGTGAGATGAAGATGCTCTCCACGCTTATATTCTATATTTCTACTTCATATCTGCTGCAGCGTACTTAACAAGCGAACAGTTGATGTGAAGGCTGTGGTGACGTGAACATACCAAACATAATGAGCTTTGTTTTTCCATTGTCCACTTTGTTCTGTAGCCGTACATACCGGGTCGTCCTGGATACCTGTCGGGCCAGCAGGGAGACGGGCACCGCTGCTGACTCTCATAAAAACAGACGCATATCAGATGTTTCCTTTGACTTTGCTCAGTGTAGCTTCTACAGATTGTGGTATAAGAATGTATAGAGTGTCGGGTTTCATTTGAGTTAGAAGAGTGTCTCAAAGTGAAAAATGGAATGAGAATCCCCGATCCCCATGGCCGCCATCATCTGGCTGCTTTGGCCGGCGGCCATCACGTCCGATCCAAGATGCACAAATGCAACGCAGAACGCAGATGAACCCCAGAAAGCTTCCCCATCTATTTGCAGAGGTGTTTTGAGATCATGTGCTTGTACTGTATATGATGTATATGTCTTCAACCATATGTGCAACCCATCAGGGGCTCCTTGAATGCTGCTATAAATCACAGGCTTTAATTTTGTCCGTGCGGTCGGCTACAAATAAACTGCCTGTGGTGGATTTCCAGGGCAGTGAATGAAGTGAAATGGAGTGAGTCACTTTCTCAAGGTTTGTTTGTGGGTTATGAATTGAATCGTGGTCACGGGGTTGGAGGAATGTGTTGAAATCTTTATACACTGACTAAAGCTTGGCCATGCAATTTATGATATGAGCCCGCTTCGTGCCCAGTGTTTGAGCGACGGGAGTCCTTTGAGAATCTCCTTTATCGTCAAACAATCGAAGGCTCCCAAATAGAATCATCGGATGGTTGGATGAATTTTCTGGCATGTCAGAAATGTCCATCAGCCGTCGTCGAACTTGAAGCGCAGCAATAAGTTTAACTACACAATTTCTTTACGATTTTATGGTACCGGGGGATAAGACTAACAGGATTTTTTTTTTCACAATAGTGATAATGCTTTTACAGAAATTACACAATGACATTCCCATAAAACACACTTAAAGTATTAACTTGAACCATAATATTCAAGATCTGGTGATCCAGAAAGCCATGTTTCATAGGGTTCACAGAAAATTAAAAAATGATGCTACCGACCTACAGCCAAGGTATGTAGCCATTCATGACAACTGCATACTTTGGTACTGAAATTGGAAACATTTGAAAGTACCTTTCTGTCTTAACTGTCCAAATGCAACTCTTGCGGAAAAACGGTCAGTGCCTATCTGAAGGTAATGGTTGTAATAATTTAGCCGTATTACCACACAAAAACAGAACAAGTTGCACCGTCTCATTCTATTTGTGCTGCAGACTGAGTTTATTTAAACTAACCCAGCACTCTGTAGAGTTTCTGCACCCACGCTATGAAAAATAGGGATCATCCACACTTCCTGGTTTGTCTTCTTCAGTGGTGCTGATTTTGAAAAGTGTGATTGCCGATTACTTTCCTGGTTTACAAGATCAGTGGTCGTGTCAGTGGATCCTTGTGTACGAGGATGGTTTTCATGACGTTATCGTCTGATCACGTTACCCTTAAAGGGTAGAGGAACAAACATTTCTCTTCTTAATTAAAATATTATCTTGTACTTAGGGCCTAAGATCAGACTGTAGCTGAAACGTGATTCTGTTGGGTGGCATATTTGATGTATCTTCCAAAGTTACTGAGTTAGTTCCTGAAGCAAAACCACAATGGATGAAATGTCTTTTTTGCTGTATAACAACAATGATACACATATGTTTACAAATTCTGGGGTAGAATTTCATGGGTAGGGATTCATAATACAACTGGTGAATTATCATGGGAATATTGCTTTTGTGTGATACAATGGCTTAAAGGAGTGTTTGCAAACTTCCATGTCAACAACCTAAAATCTGAACGGTAAAATCAACCAAGCGGACTGCACACGTCAGCACCTTTCCTCAGGTGCTTTAAATTTGCACTACCTTAGTAATGATATGATCTAATTACCCTGTACATTTTCCGATATATAGTGTCTATAGAGCTTAAATATATTTCAGTTTATTACCGTTTTTTCAACTGCAAGTTGTCCCCACTGGAAAACTTTGTCTATGTCTGATTTATCCTCTCCAATAAAGAGAGGATAAATCTTTCCGTCACTTAAGTCAAATGTATTGGTTTCAACTGGATCATCAAGCAGACAGACTGGACAACACGTCTTTAAAATAAAAAAAATAAAAACCTGCTGCTCCTGACAAACTGACCTGTTTGTACCACAGTCTAGTCGATCTGAACGGAATGCAGACATGTGTGGGTACTGTACTTATGTTCTATTATAAGTCTATAGACCTGCTCTGGTTTGGAGATAGTTTGGTCAAGCTAAATGTGTCCAGATTTGTTTGGCTTTCCCAACGTGCTAACGTAGCGCTAGCTTTGTTGTCCTCAGCTAACGCAAGCCCCTAGTTCTGTCGTCTGAACCCTCAAGTTTTTTCGAGTGTTTCTTACGCTCCTCCATGTCATAACCTTCTCATTCTTCCCTTCCTGGTCAAACCGACATATCCTTTCAAACTGTTTTATCTCCTCCAAAGCCTCCATCCTTCTTCTTCTCCTTTCTTCACGCCTCTTCCTCTCACATGCTGACAATCTTCTTTGCTGCCCTCAACAGAAAACAGTCCATAAAACCACCTACTGGCCTAGAATAGAAATTAACTTGATCATTCTATTACAAAAAAACAAGTAACATATTCATATTTTCAGTAAATATAATCTTAAATTTGCTCTGCTTTTAGGATTACAACCCTAACTCACAACAATATCCTGACATTAGCCTGGATTGAAGTTTTCTTTTTCTTCTCTCTGGTCTGTAACCCTTAAAGAAGTCAGACTGGTTCTCACCTGAGAGTTAGTGAGAGGAGCAGCATCAGTCATCGCGTGATTCACTTTCACTCGCGACCAGTGGGGATGTTTAAATAGCCTGAATTTACATTTGGTGATTATCATCAAATAAGAAAAATGCAAATCATTGTGGATTTAATATAGTTTTTGTTCCCTCCTCAAAGCCTTTAAGATGGAATACATTTACATCGGCGTTACATTCACTGTCTGTGCTCGTATTTTATTTGTTTGGCACGTTGCTGTGTTTGGAATAGGGTGGGACAGCACGAGGGTCCGTTTGTTCAAGCATTCCTACAAACGTGACACTGTAAATGTTTAAACCTCCTGATGAAGATGCTCTTTCTTTTTTAAGTTCTGAAAATGTCCTTCACCCGAATAGATGATCGCAGAGATCTTTGACACAGGAGATGGGGGGGGAAGCCATCACCATCAGCGTTCACACAGTTTCCTTTGGCAAACCAGCAGCTGCTCCTCATCCTAAAACTCAAGACGCCCGTTTTCTTTATAAAGCAAACGTGAGAAACAATTTAAGTCGTAAAAAGCAAAATCAGGATTATTTTAATTAGTAAATATGCGTTCAATACCTGAAACAAGAAAAAGTGACCCAGAAGAAAATGTAGTTAAGACAACCGAGTGAGAGTGACACCATATAATACAACATATTATATATCTGATAATATAATTACTATAATTATTAGTAATGATGATGATGACAATAGCAAAACGCAAACATCAATTTATACAGAGGTCCGGGCTTGAAGTCCGGCGCCTTCAACATTCATATTAAAATGAGTTTCAAAAATGAAAAATATGATAATTAAGTCTTTTTTTATTCTCCAACAATCGTACACCTGTGACACTGTCTTGTTCCTCTTTTTTTCTTCCAGTTCCTGGTTAGCGGGGTCTCGGCTGACCACCTCCATCCCTCAGTCTCCGGGGCCTCTGTGGTGCTCCTGATGCCCCTCACCCACAACTGAAGATCCCGGGTGGGCGAGGGACTGTCAGGGATCACTCTCTCGGCGTGCTACTTCACAAGGTGATGTTCCTCAGCGTCTCGGCGCGCCCCAGGAAGCCCTGGTTTCACGAAAGCTCCCCGGCAACACCAGCGTACGCAGACCCGTAACGCAACGTAAAACCTCCGGAACGCGCAGCGACCCCCTCGTTGAAAAGCCAGAATCGGTCCAAAGTGAACTGCTGTAGTAACGAGTGAAGACACTGGTTTGATGTTCCGTTCAAACTGGACTCACTTGAAAGAGTTCCTGATGCGTTCCAGACTGGCATGTAGAATTTTTAGTGTTTTGAGATGAAAATCCTATAAAAGCTAAATTGCTTAAAAGGGTAACGATGGTCTCATTCACTGAAGGAAGTTAATTAATTAAATTGGGTTTAAGTGCGTCATCCCTCAGGGGTCAGCCTGGTTCTGGGCACCAAACACAGGACAGCCTTGTTAACCAGTTGTAGCCTCATTTTACAGGCTCCTTTTTATAAACCGTGAAAATCTCTGTTTATCTGCTGCTCCTCATCTGCTCCCGCCGTAGATTCAACACACGCGCGTGTGTGTGTGTGTGTCTGTTAGTTAGGATCAGACCAATCGGTTACAACAGTCAGATTACCGGTTTATCAGGTTGGGCCACGGAATACAAACAAAACTTTTTGGTTAGTTAGAGATGAAAGTTATGCAGCACATTCCTGGCATGGCATTGTGGGTAGGAACGTCTGGCCCATCCTAAATGACTATGTAGAGCGTGAGAACATATGATCTCTAAATGAAACCAAAAGAAAACCAGAGTTTCTGGGTGTGAGCACCAGTTTCTGACGTGTGATCATCAGGGAAATGTTTTGTCTTAAGGCATCCGTCGGTGCCATTCACCATCGGTACTGTACGGCGGTCCAGAGGGGCCTATCAAGTTTGGGATGCTACCCCAGACAAAAACGTCAGATGGGAATGAATGCGATGTGACGTCCCAAAGCTGCGCTAAAACATCACTCAACACTTTTACTACAAACAAAAAATGTTCAAACTTACTTTGGTGGATTCCACATTGACAGCGTGCCGCGTGTGCGTTATTGTTTTTTTGCGCATACGGGTCAATTTAGGGAACTGGAGTCCGATATAGGACACATTTTCAGAGTAAAAATGTTATCTGGGTACACAAAAAAACGGATCAAGAAAAAATCTGACTGGAGCGTTAAGACTGGCCGTGTGAACGTAGCCTTAAAGTCCCCGGGTCTCCTGCGTTTCATGTTTGACTGTTGGAGGACACCTGTACATATGCCGGTCGAAGGATTGGTCAACATCATTGTTTCTCCAAGTGGTGTTGCACGTAACACTGGAGGAAGTTTGGTCTGCTTCAGGGACTACATGAGATTTCCTTAAAAGGTCATTTGAAAAAATGCTGATTAGTCATCATTCCTCTGGTCAAAAACGGAAATATAAGTCAAAATGAAATTGGGATTTTAGTATTCCAAGGTTAATTGTCAGATGTTACCCGCCGTAAAGCTGAAAACATGGAGAAAGAAGTTTATGAAGAAAGCGGAAACATCGGCATCAGCAAGAATGTTTCAAATGGTCGAACCTCTTCTGGCTACAATCCCCTAAGTCGTTGTGCGATTTTTTTGTAGGTATAAATTAACGCCAGCAGCATCGGTGGCATGAAACCAGTTCACCTGAAAGCAGTCACACGCCCGCGCCACGAAAGGAAACGCCTGACAAAATATGTCAAGACCAAAAGGGAGAGGTGGCTTGTCAAGACACAAAATGTCCCTGTAGAGGACGTGTCTAAATACTAGTGTGACAGCAACCACTTCCTCGTTTCCCCTCCGCTCACTTCAGGCGATGAAAACTTTCATCACACAAAACTTACTTTTGATTGTCGGGTTTTTACAGTGTCGACTGGTGTGGTGGGCAACGAGGCAGATTCTGATTCAAATCTAAACATTACAAACTTACTACACAACAACCACAGTGGGAACCACTTACACAAAAACCCCCGTTCTACTAGAGATTTAGGTTTATTGGCAAAATACACCATTCATTGGCAAAACAAAGAAGAAGAGTGTTTAAATAATATCAGTATATTAGATTCTATTATTAATAATTAGCTTGTGATGCTACTTGTACGGCCCACTGCAGTCTCAAAATGATTGAATTTATGTTCTCCAACCGCACCAGTCCAATTCCACCCGAGATTTTCTATGTGATTCAAGACCAGCGGCTGTGGATGTTCCAGATCCTCTTCTGAATCCAGGTTATGGTGGACTATGGTGGAGGTTTCGCTTGGGCTAATTTTCCTTTCGGATTGTCTTGTGATGCCCGACCTTCATCTTCCTCACAGAAGAATAGATGTTTGCTTCAAGGATTTCCTGATACTTGATGGAATCCATCCGACCTTCCACACGCTGCAGGTCACACTCTCTGAGGATGCCAGGCAGCCCCAGAGCATCACAGAGCCACCGCTATGCTTCACTGTGGGTAGGATGTCCTTTGCCTTCATCGGACACACTGCTGACCCGTAGGACTGGAAGGTTCCGTCTTGGATTCACAGCATCCCAAAACTCCTTTGTCCTGTATAAATCGTTCTGAAAGTACCGGAGTGACTTTTCTCATGATTGTGGGTCAGCAATGGTGGAACATCTTGGAAGTTCTTGCACGGAGACCTCTGCCTCAACAGATCCCTTTTGGACTCTGCTGGTATGGAAAGTCTGACGGTTGACTCAGAATCTGATCTGCAACCGTGTCTCTGATTAAAGCCGGTGATCGGGGATGGTTGAACGATTTTGAGACTTCACTCATCACTAAAAGTGGGATCTTGGGTTGATGTTTGTAAAGCAGCTGATTATTATCATTATTGCCAATATGACTAATGGGAGTCATTTAGCCTCCAACTTCACATTTATTAGCTTTCAAAAGTTGCGAAACGGGAATCTTTCCTTGTCGAGTTCAACCATTTCTGCATGTTTGAGTCTCACCATCAAAGCTCGGATCATTAAACCCAATCTGCTTTTTGTTCTTCTCTCTCCTCTGTCGCCCCACAGGATGATAAGTTAACAGTGACTCAGGCCGCTCCAGTGAGTGGGAACCCCTCTTTTCTCCGTTTCCACTACCAGCTGAGCGAGCGCCGCTCGGCCTCCTGGGACACGGCTCTATCGGAGGATAGCCTCTTCCTGGAGATGCCCGCCGGGTCGCTGGTGGAGGGCAGCAAGGAGGGGTAAGAAAGTTATTTTTACCCCAGCGTCGCAACATTATTATGATAAAAATTCCTGTACTTCTGTAAAAGGAGACGAGGTGTCCGTCACCCGCTCTCCCCTCGCTCACCCGCTCTCCCTCTCCTCTCGTCCTCAGGCTCACTGCTCTGCTGGAGTTTGCTGAAGAGAAGCTCAACGTTAACTACGTGTTCCTGTGGTTCCATAAAGGCAGAGAGGATCGCCGTAAGGCACCTCATTATTTTATGTTTCTGTTTCTTTCTCACAGCATTTCTATATTGTTTGGGGGAAAAAATGTGAGGAGGTTGAACTGGAAACTTCTTTTTTTTTTTTATCTATGCTGTGGACAGATACTATTATTTAAAATATTGGCGCTACATGTCGAGAGAATGAAGGTTGCGGTTTGCCTTAATGTTCAAAATAATAAAGTACTTCAACATCCAGAATGCACTGCAGGTGACCAGACCAACAGAGCTGGTGGGAGTCCACAAGGTTGTTTTTTTGTCTTGGCGCCCGGCTGATAAGGATCCTTCTTGTGTTACAGTTAAATAGTGCGATAAAGAACCGTTTGTGAAATCCTTAGAGGAGAGAGATCGTCTAATCGGGCTGCAAGATTTGATCCGTCGTCCCTCTACTGACCCGGGAGAACTAGAGACGGGCAACCCTCACGCCGCCTCCTCTCCTCTTTGAGTTCAGAGCGAACTTCCTCCCGCCTGAAGGAGAGCCCATTAAGACTCGTTTGAACTTACGGCCAGAACTGTAATGATACGAGGCTGATGGGTTT
This sequence comes from Lophius piscatorius, assembly GCA_009660295.1. Taxonomy (NCBI): domain Eukaryota; kingdom Metazoa; phylum Chordata; class Actinopteri; order Lophiiformes; family Lophiidae; genus Lophius; species Lophius piscatorius. The sequence continues at coordinate 160,311 of VRLP01000272.1, forward strand.
TGTTTTCCGCGTACGCGGGTCGACCGTAACATTATAGCCGCTGACCGGAGAAGTCAGAACCAGAGATTTATTATCCTGATGCGATGCCAGCGGTCAGTGGGAGGGATTTATCAGGCGGCGAGTGAACACTTTGTCCCCAAGGTCGACGTGTTTGGAAGCGGCTGTGACCTGGGCTAAGTTTAGGTCGGAGCATCTCCAGAACTTCAGGTCATGTTGGGTTTTCCTGGTCTGCAGTATTTTAAACCCACCAGAGTAGAACTCGCCTGCACACGCACTCGCCTGCACACGCACTCGCCTGCACACGCACTCGCCTGAACACACACTCCCAATTTTTCCCCAATGACTGAGACAAACTTTAACAATCCCCAGCTTTGATCTCTTTTCTTCCTTCTTTTCGTTTGATGCAGAAATTGTTGAAGTAGTTTTATTTTAAAACATGCGTTATGGGAAAGAGTATTTACACTTCATCAGTTCTCCTATATTTTGTTTTTCACCAGAGCAGTAGCAGTACTTAATAAAGAAAAGCAGCCAGTTATTCAAACGTCTTCAAAGTATTATTATTAATGTCGGTTCTGTCTTGGTTGATTTTGTCCTTTTTTTTCCAAATCCAACCCGACAAACTAACGAGTGATTAATCAAACCAGTGAAAAGCGTGGCCACTCCCACTGACTCTCCCTTTCCTCCCCAGTGACCATCATCAAGACCTTCCACTACATGGGCTTTGAGATGGTGAAGCCTGGCAACCCCATGGTACCGGCCCGGCCCGATCTGGCCTTTATGGTCTACTCTCTGGACAACAGCAGCTCAGACGAGGAGTGACTTCCCCACCAGCTCCCTCTCCCATCTTTACTCCCTCCCTCCCCTCCACCATCCACAGAAACACGCCCTCTCCCCGGTTTTCCCTCCAAAGCAAACCAATCCGCTTTGACTCCGGCGCCGACGTAAACGTCTCCTCCCCCTCGGACGCTTTTGTCTCTGACTGGGAGGCGCCGCCCTTCTTCCTGGACTTGTGAAAACAGACGGCGCTTGTGAGCGGCAGGAGAACCTGGGAGCGGCATAGCCGGAAGCTGAGTCATTGCGCTCATCTTGGATTGTTGTTTTTTTTGTTTTCCTGCTTGGTGATTCTTCTCACGGCCCGGTTTCACCGATGAGACAAACAAACACTCGGTAGAAATGGAGCATATCTCTCTCTCTTCTGACGGCTTCAACCAACAATCTGGTGTGTGTGTGTGACGTACACGATACAAGGGTGTGTGTTATGCTAAAAATAGAAGGTTACGGGTGCGGTTCTGTCAATAAAATGTAATCTAGACGCATTAAGCATTAAATCACATGTACCGCCTTCTTTTCCCCTCAACCTGTGTTTAACGTCATTCCAACACGCGTTTTCATTTTCCTCTGGCTCTCCTCCAACCAGGAACACCGAGCCGCAGGTGTGACAACATCCTGTCAGAGATGATCTTCAAGCTTAAAGAGAAGCTGTAGTTGGTTACTTTGCATTTAAACGCATAAAGTATGAATCCGGTGAAGCTTTAGACTCGGCTGGCGTTAAATTCATGATCTGTTCCGATAAAAATACCAGACTCCTCTTTGTTTTTTTCCTGAAGGTGTTTCCAGAATCTCTATAAACTCGGATGGCTAGAAAAATATTCACCTGCATCTAAATTCCCGCTCCTGGTTGTAGGAGATTAAGTTTGACTTGTAGGTTGATCCTTGAGAGGCGGAGCCTGTCCCGCTGACTGTTCGGTTGAAACTAGGCTCTTTGTGCCCGATGAAGAGGATGAAGAGTCCACATTCTCACTCTTGAGTCTTATTGAGGAATGTCTCCATGTTTCTTCTCTGTAAGGAGGGTCTCCAGCAGGAGCCCCTCAGCTGATCACTGTATATGCAATTAGAGGACAAACACCAGGAGGGAATCCTGTGCAGTTTCTTGTTTTGTTTTTTTTGTTTTTAATTATTAGTATAGTGGTTGTAAATAAACAAAAACGCCAAAGAATACATTCTGTCTGCAAACATTCTGTCACTCCAACAACTTCTCCTTCCATAAAGTCAAACCCCGGTATGTAAAGCAATATTAACTGACCCCCACGCCGTACTTCCTGTAACGCCACCTTCTGTTCCGTAGAGCGCTACTTCCCCTCTTCTGCTTTGTTCAGATCAAAGGCGTCTTGGTTTCTACTGATTGAGCCCTGAATATAAGCCGTTAGGAAAATGTCAATATATGAATCTTCTCAGAGGTCTATTTTTATGTACGTGTATTTCTCTAATGTTTACTGTTAAGAGTTTAGGGATTGATTTTATTGTTTTTATTTTGTTCCGGGTGACGGTTGACGACCATTCAATGTACCACTGTTGTATACTCTGGAGGTTTTTTCTCTAAAGGGTTGGGGGCGGGAAATAATAAAAACCTATTATTTAAACGGTTGTTTTTCTGGGTTTTTTTGCCGTTCTGAGTGTAACAAGTATCTATTTTATCTATATTAATTTGACAGCAGGGCGGCCAAATTAATATGACATGGATATTAAAGTTCAAGAAAAGATTTCATGACTAGACGTTATCAGGAAATGTTTTTTGCCGGAACAGTAGACATTGAAATTGCTGACTCAGCCGTTAATCTCACCGGTCTCAGGCCAAAAACATTCCGGGTGAGTCAGTCTGTTTTCTGTGACGGGACCAGGATGAAGAACAGATGATGTTCAAGAACCCTCATGGAAAACTGGTCGGTTTGAAGCGCAGAGGCCCCGAGGGGCCCAACATTACATCACCTCCTGCTGCTCTCTCCAGAACCAAATGTGCCGACTCAACTTATTTGCATATTCTTTCTAAATACTACACGTGGAAAAAGAGCGTCAGTCCATTCGCCACAACCAAAGACGTGTCAGAGACGTCACTGTGTGTATAACCCGTCTGTCTGCCAGTACAGGTAAAACAAACCCCAGCGTCGGCCATAACATTATAACCCCTGAGGTTAATGTGTTGGAAAAATGGGTTGGGGTTTGAGGTTCTGAGCGACATTGACAAGCCGACTGGGTCACTGCATCTCCAGTACCGCAAAGTCTTGTTTGGTGTTCATGGTTTGCAGTGGTCAGTACCAATCAAAGGGGTCTAAGGAAGGACAACTGGTGAATTAGCAAAAGTTACCCCATTGATGCCAAAACAGCTCTGACCCATCAAAAAGGTCTGCTGTGGTATCCGACACCAGAACCTTTGAGTCATAGACATCAAAGCCACGAAGTCCCACATCAACATCATCAAAGCCATCATGGTCGGATTTGCGACAAACATCAAAAGGCAAAAGCTGTGGTTGCCAGAATTTCACCAGGCTGAAAAAGCCCATGTGACGTAATCAAAAGCTGCTGACCAGTTATGTCAGGGCGTGTTATGAGGTAATAGCAGAATCTTGGGTTCTGGCTGCAGGATCACATCTGACGGGCTTCAGGGAGGCCTAAGTCTCTTTGGAGGGGATTACTGGCCCGCTTTAACGCCGCTAAACGGATGCTGGAAACTGAGATGGGAGGACGCACATGAGCACTTTCTGAGAAATGGCGTGCTGCGAGGGCCGCTGATGTGTTAACGACCTCCCAGCCTCAATCTGAGGTACGGCGTTTATATAAAGTCAACCTGGGATTAAGGTCAGGAGTGGACTTTCTGCTTCTTGTGGTTTCGGTCCAGCAGATTAGTGACACAGTTTCGCACGCCTGACTTTCAGAGAGCTGCGACATGCTGTCAGCAGAGGAACTTTTGGAGTGTTTTTACATTTAACAACCCGCTTCTTACATTTAATGTTGGCCGTTTGGATTTCCTCTTTCCGTCATCATATTAACTTCTGCGTTTCCTGTCGCTTGTCTGTTGAAGCACTTTGTATTTGTATTTTAATAATGATGTAATAATGTATTTGTATAGATAATGTATTTGTATAGTAATAAAGTTATAACTATTTTCAGCATTTTGTCAATTAACACAATTCAGACAATTACAATAGAAGCTAAATAACTGAAGACGTAAAAAAAAAAAAAAGAGTTAGAAAGTCAGAAATTCATCATCTGGATTTATTTCAAGAAACAAATAAACAGAAAAAAAAACAAAATTCATTCATTCTCACAAACAAAAGTAAGAGAAGTGTGGGTCAGCGCCACTACTTGTCTTTCTCCTTCTGTTCCTTCTCTTTCTTGTCTTTCTCCGCTTTGGCCTCCTCCGCCTCGTGCTTCTTGATCAGCTCCTCCACCTCCTTCATTTTCAGCACCTTGATGCAGGTCTTCCCGTTCTCACGGGTCAGAGTGGCGATCTCCACTGAAACACCAGAGGCAGAGACACAGAGTCAGGTGGGCAGCTGATGAGGGTCACGCATTAAAGGATTGAAGATTCTGTCTACCCATAACATTATAACCACCGACAGGCATAGACGACCGGGTCAGAACATCTCAAGAATCTCTATCTACTGGGCGATCTCAAAGAAGGACAGATGGTGAACTGGTGACAGGGTCATGGATGTGCTTTGATGAATTATGGTTTTTTTGACGTTACACAGATGGATGGGTGAGGGGGGGCAGCTTCACTAATGGGAAAAAGATGGATGCTCTATGGGAAGAAGAGTTCTGATTTGACAGAGTCTATTTCTGAGTTCATTTGGCGCTCCTGTTCGTTTGTGCGTAGGCGTCTAGTGATTTGGTGAGTTTGCAAAGTAGCAGTTTTTGCCCACATCAGACGTGAGTTTTTTCCCCCCCCATTATGGGATGGAGCTGAATACTGGCCCTTTGTCCTGCCTTGAGTCAGATTGTGACGCTGAATGCATTTGTGAACAGCTGCATCTTTACCCAGCAGACACAGAACAATATCATCATTCATTTCCAGTTGAGTTTCTGTCCGCATGATGAATGTTATCCCACTAAAAAAAACTTTTTGTAAAAATATTAATAAAAGGATCTTAGAAGTCGTTTTTGTTTTTTTTTAAAGTTCTGTATCTATCCAGTTTCTCCAATCTGCACCTTTCTCTGCGGACAGCTTGCTGACGTCCATGGTTTTGTTGAGAACTTTGACGGCGAGGGCCAGCGCTGAGGACAGAGTCATCTCGCCCTCCTTGAAGTCCTGCTTCAGCATCGAGACGGCGGCCTGGAGAAGAAGACCAACCAACCAATGTTATCACTTCACCCAAAGGTGGTTCAAATGTTATGGCTGATGGGTGTGTTCATGCATATATAACAACAGATGCAACTAATAATGAATCCAAAAGTCTATATGGTGTCTAACAGAACATTATAACCACCTTTACCTCAAAGCAAGGACTCATAGAATGCTATAATAGTCAATGTATCATTAGTTATCAACGTAAGTGTTGATAGAAGCACCAACTATGATAAAGCATGCATCATCATCAAAAAAAAAAAAATGAAAAAAAATGCATAGAAACACAATATATAGATCTACATGCAAAGCATTCCGCACAGATCAATCAATCAAATTCTATAAGATACAATTTGAAAACGTGGGTTTTAATTGTTTTTTGTGTTTTTGAAACAATCCCCATACTCTGCTGTTCTGATGGGGGGGGGGGGAGATTGTTCCAGCGTTAGCTTTGGATGCGTGGCATAGCCAGAGGCTTCTGGTTGGATGACCTGAGGGGCTGGTCGTTGGTGCGTTTCTATGCATCATTAATGCCCCTGTGACACATTATGGATGTGTTTTTTTTACAGTAGAAGCGATTCTTCACATATGTTCTAAACCGTGATTACGTTCACCTCTCAACTAAACGTCTTCTCTCACGCTATTATTCGTCGTGACATGTGCTCCCCGTAAGGCTGATATAAGCTCCTGCACAGTGAGTGTTACACAAAGGGCACGTACCCCAACCGAGGATTCTGTAAGGCTCGGTTTGGAAAAGTGAGCAAGAATACTCTGAGCATTCTATATTCTCCACAACTATGTGTGCATCCCAGTGAAGACTGAGGTCTCCAGAGCCGCCATGAACAATCAGGACTCACACGAATAGCAGCCCCAAGAGTCAACAATAAGTAGGCCACAGCAGTGTATCGTGAGGGTCCAGCTCTTTTTTTCACGGTCACTGCATTTCAAAACTCCGTGCAGCTGTGGCCTCCAGTGTCCCAAAGTGGAACAGCAGTTTCATAATTACATCCATTTCCAAGAAGCCAAACATGGCTCTCCAGACACTTTTTTTTTTATTGGACTGGAACATGGGAGTGTTCACACAGGAGGGGGTAACCTGCCCAACACTGCTCACTCAGAGACAGAAGTACCGGATCGTCACGCTCAACACGACGACACCTGCTGGACTGAATGATGACTTTACTTTTAAATCTTTTCTCTGAACAGGCATCAAGTTATTGAAACCTGCATCCTGAATGGTGGCCATACCTACCGACCGGTGGCCTTGGTGACCTCAGGACGCACCTCCTGGAACCAACCGCACAGCACTTCCTGTTATCCAATCGCCTGACCCGCATTTGCTTTTCTCATTTCACGCTTATGACCTCACAGGCCAATTGCATAGCACTTCCTGCTCATCCATTACTTTCATCCTCACGTTTGTGACATCATAGGCCAACTGTATAGCACCTGTCATAAACTGCTTGATCTCCACCATCATCAGCCGAAACGTTAGCAGAAGATGGAAGAGAGTTAGTGCCATCATTTTTGTCTCCGTCTATGCTCTTTGCATGTTTTGGTTTTTTGGAGCACAACATACTAACACAACAGGAAAGACGCGCCCACCTCCACTATCCTAGGAGCGCTGAAAGTTTTTTTCTGTCAGACTTACAGCACTGTTGTTACCGATGCAGGTGGCCTTCCAGCCGCCATAGTTCCCACTGGGGTCACTCTGGTAGAGCTGAAAGCCATAATGTTTATCCCATCCCATGTAGAGCAGTGAGACTCCGAAGGGGCGCTTTCCTGTCAGAAGAGACACGTACAAAACACTTCAACGTTTCAAACTTAGTGTTTTAGCATCGTGTTGTCTTCAAGCACAGAAACAATTCTCAACAGTCACCTATGAATGCAGTGGATTTGAAACTCAGTTTAATTAGATTGGAGATAATGAAAACTAATGTTTGTGTTTTCCTGATCATAACATCATCACTACACAGTTTAAAAGTGAGCCCAGGAATCTAAAAGGGAAATGTATGTACTTTGGATTCTCAGTTGTTTATATATCTAATGATGGATTGTTACATTTGTTATGACCTCCGGGAAACCTGACAAAACAATATTTATAGTTTAGTGTGAGCATAGTGGGGCCTGTAGCCTCGTACAGTTTCCCTATTTAAACTGCAATAAATCATTTTGAACACTCTTGAGTCCGGCCAAAAGCATAAAACATCCCACTGGGCTAGTTGAGTATACTAAATTACTCGCGGATAAAATTCTGGTGAGAGATGTAGGCCAAATATTCCACATGAAAAGAACTTGGAATGTCACAATGTGGCCACTTGATGCTCTCAAAGCCCGTCTCACAAGGATCCGTCTCGCTAAGACAGAAGTGAACAGTGTTGCTTTGTACCTCCAAACTGGGTGTAAGCCTGTTTAATGTCACACAGAGCTGTGACCAGCTGCTCACAGGGGATTGGCTCCTGGTACTGAAGCAGGTACCTGCAACAGAAAATAACACTTGCATTCCGACTGGATGGGCCGACTAAGGCTATTATTTAACAGAAGCAGAACTTAGACCGTTGCTCTTGGCTCTAGCTTACCTCTGTGCTATAAGTCTCAGCTCATTGGTCAACACGTTAGCATCTGATGTGATTCCTGCCACACTGCACGCCATGTCTCTGCAACAGGAAGTAGGAAGATGTGGGATCACAGCATATCTGATAATCTTATATAAGAGTTTAAGGCAACCACAGACCAGTGCTAGAGCTGTCAGACATTAACTCACTCATTCAACTTGTAGATCTTCTCTGAGAAAAACACTTCATCCAGCAGCTTGTGAATGTTCCTCCTTTCTGCAGCCAGCAGCACTCCATCGTTGGCTAGGATGCCCAGGCAGCTGCCAGCGTGGCCAATAGCTTCCATGGCATACTCCACCTGATACAGACGACCTGCAAATTAAACAAAATGTTGTCCAGATAAGGCTGCAAGCAGAGAACGCTAAGAAACAAGAATTTAAAAATTGGTTAAAGTGGAAACAAACATAATCAAATCAGGGTTGTTTTTTAAATTAAAAACGACTGAAAGAAACTCTGAAACTTAATACCAAACTTCTTGAAGCTCATCGTTTACATCGGTCAAGAACTCTTACCTTCTGGTGAGAAGATGGTTGTTCGTGAATCGTATCGACGGGACTGGAAGAAAAAGAAAACAGATCAAGCTACTTGGAACTTATTATATAGGTTCCATTAAAAGCAGCATGGACCTGCATATCTACAATCCATAAATATTGTGGCCCCCAATCAAAAGGGAATATGAGTTATTTTCATATGACACAAACCACCCAAACAAATGTTCATGGATACACAATAGTGTGTTTTTAAATTCCCTTAAGTCTATAACTATTAACCCAGAGGTTTCTGAGTACATAATAAGTGTTAGAGTTAAAAGTTAAATCTTCCAAAAATAGGTTAAGAGTCAAGTTTACTCACCATTTTCAGAGTTTTCAAATAGATCTTGCTACTGTGGAAGACAATTTAGAGTTAACCAGACTGTTTAAGTAGCACCAGTTCATTCGTTGGTTTAAAAGCTAGCTAACAAATACTGAGTAATGAAAAACGACGGTATTAAAGACCCATATTACGTTTGTTATAAGCTAACAGGTACTCAACAACAATATTGGTAATAAACACATATATTAGTCAAAGTTAATGAGATGCTATATGACAGTTCTTAGCTGTTAAACTCGTGTCCAGCCATAACAGATGGAGATGATTCAACAAAATTTGTGGCAGCGCTGCGCTAGCTTTTTTCACCCCCAGCGAGTGAATCCTTTTGTAAATATTTTATATACCATGATAACCACAGACATAATACATCAACATGAGACAGGGGTCGATACTAACCTTAATTTGCGAAATATAAAACTCTTACCGTTAATGGAGCTTTACATAGACCGCATCTTGATGACGTCAGTCATTAAAACTTAGATGACGACTTCAGTACGCGCCTTGAGTCTTCGACGTTAAGGCCCGCCCTTCTCTGTCTGTGATTGGCTTGCAGGGATACTAGTACCCTAAAATGAACCATTCATCACCCTCACAGCTTAATCTATCAGCCAAAATAACAAAAACAAACAAATAAAGTCAACAATTTTTATTTGGTTTTAGTAAATTAAATTTTTTTAAATCTGGGAATAGCCGTCTGATAATTTACATATGTGAATAGGCTGTTTAACCAAAAAAGTCTATTAGAAATAATTTAACTTTAAAGTCCTGTCCTGCATCATAACTCCAAATTTAATATCAATATATATTATAATATGGGTAATTGAGAGTCCTTAACAGCTATTCCCATTTTTAGAAGATTCACAACAAGCAATTATTAAAACTACATGTAAAAAATGTCCATGTTTCAATCCTTTTTGTTTCATAAAAACTACACGGAGAGGAATATTCGGTATCTAATAGACCTATAACCTGAAAATGAGGATGAGGATGAGGAACCTTACAATATTTTATCATAAACCAGACTTTGAATGCAACCTCTCTTATCATTGATACTAAAAAAACACTCTTGTTCTCTTAATTCCCACATAATCTTCCCACTTTTCCTGATAAAAGATGTTAAAACGAATCCATAAGTTCGACTCTAACAATTTATATCCTGCTCCGCCTTCTGGAAATGATGTTATGAACTCGTTTTTACCTACAACAAATAAAGCCAGATCGTTTTGTGTTTTCTTTTTAAAAATCAATTCTACTTTTTGGTAGTTAATTTATCTTTACCTCTTTTATTGTCTCTGAGAAGATGTCCATTTTGTTCTAAATATACATAATTTAAACAGAAGAAGTGGAAGAATAAGAAGAATAAGAAGAAAAAGAATAAGATGTCCTGAGTTGTAAGAAAAAATAAGAATAATAAGGTGAAAATGAATACAAACCACTCTTAGTGTGATATAACAGGCTGGTGTATTTGACTTTATTATAAGCTTTGAGTTTTTAATGGATAAAATAAAATATGAGCCGCTGTTTAGATTTTATTGCTCTTCTTTTGACTGCGGATGGGGTCCAGCTTCAGCCTTGAGGCGGAGGCCTTTTGGGTCAAACGGGTTGTGATTGTCTCCAGTTCTGCTTTAGCTGAGGACCAGAGAGACAAACCGTTACTGAACAGCAGATTTAAAAAAAAAAAGTCAGATACAGCAGCTATTAGAGCTTTAAATGGAAAGAATGAATCATTCTATATATCTACTGAGGTGGTTTTTACACTTCTCAATGAAGAGGACTGCCAGACAGAAACTTACAATAATTATAAAATAAGAAAACTCCATCAAACCAGAGTTATTCAAATCTGAATAAAATACGTTCTGAACTTTTTTTTTAATTGAATCAGTCCAGGAAAATAAAAACCAGATGATGCCTTCAAGTTAATGTGCATCAGGTCAATTTAAAAATGCACATCTTTCCTGGACCTACTGTGATGTTGTTGTTGTTGTTGTTGTTGTTGTGACAAAATCTTGTGCGGTCCCAGATAACACGTAAGTAACAACATCTCATCAAGAGCTAAAGTTGTGTACCTGTGTGCTCAGGTCCAATCAACTCACCGTCTCTTAATTCTTCGGATATGCACCTATCCAAATCATTTTTGTATCTGGGGGGAAAAAAAGGCAGAAAGTTCTCATTTCACGTTCAATTCAATTTATTTGAACATGTTTAAAGTCAAATATATCAGCAAAAATAACAAAATGAGCAAACAAAACCATCAACAAATATACATAAATAATAATAATTGAAAATAATTAATCATTTAATGTTATATATGAAGAAAAGGTCTTAATGAAATGGATAAAAACACCATGATGACTCAACACCACCAAACCCTTGTCACCCGGACCGCTAAATGTCAATCAGCCGCTACTGCTACACCGTTACAGCGACAGATAAATGTTGTGTATAACGGTGAGAAGTCGATGGGTCGAGAAGGAGGTGTAGGATTGTCGGTCAACCGCCTCATAACTCTTAAGGCTCACCTTTGCTCAGAGTTAAAGATATACAGAAATAGATTTAGCCTTTGGGGTGGGAGTTTGGGGATCAGTGGGCTGAACAGAGACGCGGAAGTGGAAGGCGCAGGAGACGAGCGGCCACATAGTATTTGAGAGATACTCGGAGAGTTGTCAGATTTAGAGGCCGGCGATATTTCCAACATTAATGCATGAATTTTCTTCCTACACCTGGGGTCCAGTTGTGACTTGGCGTTTTCTAGTTATTATTCCACGATCATTTGCCGACAGACCTGACAGATGGCGTTGAACCGGTCCGCTCTTCCTGCATGTCACACGGCTAAGGAGAGACGTTGAGGCCATATCTCCCAGTAAGGCCCCGCACAGTCCAAGTCCTTTAAGAGCGATCGCAGCTTGGAGTTGGTTAGTGCGATGTGACAGCCGGCCCTGTGGGGGAACAGCAAATGTTAATGATGGACGCAGGCTTTACGACATCTACCTCCGCCCTACATCCTTTTTCCTTTAATGAGATTTTTCTAGAGATTTCTTGCACACAAACTGATAATGTTAGCGCACTTGTAAGCGACGGCGTCATATTAAAGTGGTACAATGAAAAGAAAGAAAAATATGAAAGTGGTAATAATACTTTAAACCAAACAAAGTAAAGTATCAACACTGAACACACTTTCAACCTCTAGCTACTCTGACCAACATCCAAAGTTATAAAACAAGCTTTAATTAAATTAGATTTTTAAGTAAAGGCTAAATATGAGATATCTCATAAACATAACCCTGATGAACCATCATAACGTGGCCGATGAAAAGACAGATACAGTTACAGATGCAAACAATTCAGACTTATAAAACGATTTTATGATCAATTGTTGTTTCATTTTAACTCGATTACAGTCGATATCAGGTACATAATTCCTACTTATCAAATAGAACGTTCTCAATAACCATGGTTAGTTAATACCTCCTGCTGGTTGACCCCATTGACCTCTGGTGTCCCCCAGGGCTCCACCCCTCACCCCTTACACTTTAGCATCTACATGCTGCCACCCGGTCGTATTATAAACAGGTTCAATGACTCAAAGTGAGCCCAACCCAACAGTTAAGCGGAACATTAAAGGCGCTTAAGGTGAGATGGTTTAGAAGCCTGGCTCACTGGATTGGATCGGACCATCTAACTAGATCTGACTTGGCAGGTTTGGTGGCCAGGGACTGGCGGTGGTGCGTCTCCTCTGTGCAGAAGTGTTTGTATGGCTTCAGCTTCAGGCGTGCAGAACAATTGTCATCAAATCTCACGACCTTCGGCTCCAGCCAGGCAAGCGGGCCGGCCTTCACGGTGGCTTTGAATATATCCCGTGCTTTTTGGGATGTGGCTCCAGACTGTGAGACAAGGAGGCAGAATCGGGGGGAGGGGGAAGTAAAAATGAAAGGAACACTTAATCATCACAGTATAAGTCCATTAGAATACTAGGATCTGGATCCGTCTGGTCAGGAAGTGTAAGTGGTTGTGAACCAGTTTCAGCTGCTTTGGTTCAGATGAGAGCGCCACCAGGTGGACAGGAGAGGCAACAGCAAGACAACCTCCAAAAAGGTTCTGGTTCTGCAAGCGGTTGGCCACAGACCACTCCTCTCTCCTCACCCTTCCTGACATTTAATTGTGTGTAACCAGTAAAAACAACAACTTTTGAACTTCTTTTGAACAAACAACAACTCCATCACATCCTCCGCGCTAGGGAGGACGCGCCGAAGCGACTGCGCTAATGGAAAACGTAAAATTTACTCTCAACATTTCAACTTTTCTCTTGAAATGGAATACAATAAATCATCTTTTTCTCTGATGCCTGGCCCTTATACTCCTCCGTAGATTTAGAATCCACTCGTTAATGGGTCCACGATTTTAGTTTCCATTGCCCCTTCTGACGTCATTTTGCTCTAAACGACGTGTGTCTGATCCTCAATGTGAATATTTCATTCCTGGAGATCCGATCTGTGCCATCAAAAAAGTGCCCACCGCTGTGTCTGAATCATTAAATGACGCAATCCATACGATATACCCACCTGCAGGAAGAGGTTGAACTGGTCCAGTTTCTCTTTCACCTCCCTCTGAGACCTCGCCTGCAAATACTGGTTCCTCTTGCTCTTCTCCAGCTCCGAGGCCTCCACTCGGCGATTCAGGTCCAGGACCTCAACCTCCAGCTGCTTCATGCCCCACTGCAGATCGTCATTACTGTGCATGAAGGTCTTCTGAGATTCCAGAAGGTCCTTGAAGCCCTCGTTCTCCTGCTCCAGACGGCTGCGAAGGGACACTTCCCTCTCCAGCTGCGTCTGCAGTTTGTCCACCTGGTCACACAAGAGAGACGGAGGAAGCGTTTGAGGGTCCGAGGTGAAACCCAGCGTCGAAGGGACTGGGCCAGAACCGTCAGTGTATGACACACACCTTATTTTTCATTTGCCCAAAACCCCACTCCATCTGGCTGTGCCTGTCCCGGTCCCTCCACAGGTAACTCATGTGAGAGCCGTACTCAGTCCCACCGATGTTCACGTCCAGCAGGGTCATCTCTGCGACCTTCAACGACCTGTGCAACCTTAAACACACGTGGAGACATCATATGAACAAATGAATGAACGAAACAATTTGGAGATTTTGATTTTATGATGAAGGTAGTAAACGGTGAGTTAATGCAAATTAAAACCGACTATTTTCCATGAAAGTCTGTTTTTGTTTTTACATACATTATGTCATTTTATAGTAAACTTACAGTGTCTACGATATTACATTCATAAATCAAAAATTAAATATGCAAAGAAATAATATTTCCGACAATAAATCACACTACAGACGATCCTTGGATATATAGATCGGCGTAAGACACGCCTCCTAAGATGAGGGACGTTCAGGTGAAACCGGTCAGATAGTCTTCTTCATAATTGTCATTTATTTAAAAAAAAATATTCTTGAACATTTATGGATGTCATATAAGTAGAACTATTACTATTCCCCTGTTTATATATTATATATATTCATATAATCATAACATATCTATAATTTTATATCATATATATGAGGTTCAAAATGGGAAATGTCTTTCAAAGGAGCCAGGGAAGACTATTATTGCGTTCTATCGGATGCTGGCTGAGTCTAAACGGTAGGAGGAAGTACCGCCATCGCAGCGGTTTAGGCGTCACCTGTGAACTTCCAGCTGCAGCTCCGCGTTTCTCATCATCTGTTGATCCAGCCGCGTTTCCAAAAACCCCTTGCGCTCCTCTGCTTCCCTGGCTCTCTGCTTCGCCTTATCCATCTAAGACACGGGACGGGAGACAAACTCAAAACTCGCTCCGTGACATGCTGCCGAACGACACGGAGCCGCACCTGAATGCATCGCCGCGCCTCACCTTTTTCCTCAGTTCCCCTCTTTCGTTTTCAAGCTCCGTCAGGCGCGTTCTCAACTCGGAGTGCTTCATTAGACGCTCCTCCCAGGAGTTCAGGGACACGTGGGGTGAATACGGCGGCAAGCTCTGCTGCTGGACGCAAGAAAGGAGAAAAAATAGAGAGGAGAAATTAAACTGTTATTACACATAAAGTGGTAAAAAATTCGTTTTGGTTTTAAGTCTGAGCTTAAACCAATTTAATTTCACACAAACTGACTGAACCGCCTTTTTTCAGTAGTAGGTTGAGGGAGCTAGCGGCATGTGGCTAGTTAGCAGGAACGCAAGGATGGGAACTGACCTCAGTGGTGCGGGTGGTGCTTCGTTGTCGTTCATTACTACCTCCACCTAGGACGGAGGTTATGTCTTCACCCTTGTGTTTGGTATTCTGTTTGTTTGTTTTCGACCAAAATTATGGAAAAACTGATGGACGGATTTGCATAAAGTTTAACCTAAAGGTAGGTTCTGGTGTATCCAAGAGGGGATTACATTTTCATGATGTTACATGTTATGCACCATTTAAAATCTAATAAAATAATAAGCCCTTTGGACTGGAAGTGGCTATTGCAACCTTTGGAGTTCCTTTGGATGTTCTCTGTTTGGCTCAGTGGGCTAAACAGAGACACTGAAGTGGAAGGCACAGGACACGAGCGGCTACAGAATATGTGAGGGATACTCAAGAGTGTGTTGGAGTTGTGGTTAGATTTAGAGGGTGGCCATAACTCAGACTTTAACCCTTTGATGTCCTGCCCAACTGTTGGGTTGGGTTCATTTTGAGTCTCTATTTCTTGTTGGAAAATGTGACAGAACCTGTTTTGTAATCGGACCCAGTGGCAAGGAGGGGTCACCATGGACTGGTGTTTAGCTTCCTCTCCAACCGTTTTGAAAATGTTAACACATTTTTTTTATATTAAGTTGGATTTTCAACTCACATTTGAAATAAGGCCCAAAAATGGGTTCGGAGGATAAAGGTGCGGCGCTCCTCGTAACTGCCTTTGTTTTTCATCTTCGTCCCATTTGTGGATCTGATCTCGGAAGTCGGCGGCCTCACCGGCGAGCTCCCTGTTCTTCTCCACCGCAAGTTTTACCCTCCGCTCGCAATCGGAGCTCTTCTTGTCACTGAAGATCTGCCTCCCCTCTCGCTGTTTCTGCAGGAACAACATCTCATTCTGGGCTTGGGCTAAATGCGCTCCGGTGCGGCTCATCATCTCCCTCTCGGCGTGGAAAATCCTTTCCAGCTCCTTGACACGCGCCACGGCCCGATCCTTATCCTGCTGCAGGCTGTCCAGCAGCGAGTCTTTCTCCGCCAGCTGCAGCATGACCCGATGCACCTCGCTCGCCAAACCTTCGGCGCGAGCCTCCGCCATGGCCAGCTTCTGAGAGGGGAGGCTGTTGGCCTCAAACAGACCGGCTGCTTCACCTGCAGATGCAGATTTAAAAAAAAAAACGATTTATCAAAAAGGGAAAGGTGGCGGGAGGAAGAAGAGTTGGAAAATTAAAAGAAAAGTTCTGGATTCTGGTATGAAACCGACACTGGTTCTGATTACAACTAAAAATCCTGCCAACAAGGGCGACGGTTCGTCAGGTTCTGTGTGTTCTGTTCTCTTGATACCGTCCAAAAATAGAACTTTCTCACATATTTAGCAGAAATCCATTTTTTGTCCTGGTTCACTTTTACAAATGAGTTTTTTCATTATAATTTTTATTACTTCTGCTTCTACTTCTGCGTTTTGCCACGTAACGATGTGTAATTAGTGTTTTCCGGCGTTTTGTAGCTTGTTTACTATGAGCTTGAGCAGGATGCCGGTTACCCAACATAATGAATGGAGCGAATCGGCTCAAAACCCAAATCTCTCGCCTGGTTCTGCCACGATTGAGCAGGTTTATCGATGTTTTGACTTGGTTCTCACCTGTGAGTCGGTCTTTGAGGCGTTGGTGCGCCTCTCTCTCCTGCAGCAGAGCTCTCTCCGCCTTTCTCTGAGCTTCTTGGCAAGACCCGGCGTCGGTCACAGCCTCAGACAGATGCATGTGAGCGTACTCGACCTCCATCTGCAGAATCTGATTAGCCCTCCGCTCATTATCCAGGCAGGCTCTCATCATCGACAACTCTGACTCGAATATGGCCAACTTTTTACTACTGTCATCTCCAGTTTGGGTCAGCGCCCCACTTTTGAGCGAGGGATCTTCAAGCTGCTGCTTTAGCATCTCGTTCTCCTCCGAAAACGGTACCTGTCTGGGACTGTTGTTGGTCTGCATGCGTTGGAGGTCGGTTTTCAACATGGGTAGGGTAGCCGCCATCTGCTGGAGCAAATCTCTCTCCCTGTCGCTCGCCACAAGGAGTGGAGACATAACCTGTAGTCAACAGAGTTGGAAACATGAGATCAGATGGCTTTCAGCAATTCTGAGAATTCCTAAGAGTCGTTCCTATCTCTCTTAGTCAACCATGTCATGCATTTCACACACACACACACCTAATTGGGCGAGACATCCAGCTATATAACAATATTAACGTGAAGAGGATGTATGTGGATGTGGTGAGAGAGGACATGCAGTTGGTTGGTGTGGAAGAGGAAGATGCGGAGGAAGGGGGCAATGTGGGAACGGATGATCTGCTATGGTGACCCCTAAAGGGAACAGCCCAAAGAAGAAGTCGTCCAGCTACATTTATGAAAAAGTTAACACACCTTTAACAGCTGTGATGAACTATTTATCATTTCTGATGCTTTATATAATAACACCATGTGTAACTTATACTTGTTTTACTTGTGATCTAAAGTGATATGAACAGTCTCCACCAGCAGGATCCAGTCCCCGATGGTTAGATGAAAAGATCTTTGAGGTTAGTGATGTTATCGGATGGTTGTATTTTAATTTCCCTGAAACTATGAACACATGAGTGATGAATCCAGGAGAACCGATAAAGTAAATATAATAGATGAAGTACGTTAGGATTGTTATAGCGCTGGTAAGTTCTGGGCGTATCTCACCTCTCCTTGCCATCGGTCAGATCTGACAGTTTCTTCGTCTTTTGCCATCGCTGAGAGAGAGAGAGAGAGAGAGTGAGAGAGAGAGAGTGTTCAACCACACCACAGGTTATGTTTAGGTAAATGTCGTAGGAATCCTTAAAGACCAGGAAGCCTTACCTTGTTTGAACGCCGCCTGACTTCTACTCATGTTCTGCGGCTCGATGTTGGCTGTAGGGGAAGGAGACGCCAGATTATCTGCTTCCAAACCTGATTGAGGGACTGTCACTTAGAGAAAGAGAAAGATTCTGTCATCATTTTATTCATAATAGTGTTCCCTGCATATGTGAGACACGGCGGAACCGAGTTTCAGTTACCATCTCTACCCTCTGGTAACTGAAAAGTCATCCTCTTCGCACGAGGTTGGGAATGGGGCTGAGGTTGGGACGGCGAGATGGACGGTCTAATACTGGACTTGAGGATGCTCCGAGGCGTCAACAGAGGTGAACCATTTTCTTCATCCTGTTTTGTTGTGGATGAATTGGAGCTTCCTGCAAACCTGTCTACGACAGGTGAGGCCAGTTCGCTGCCAGGCGGAGTTATGTCGGTGCTGTCACTGTCCCAGTTGGACGATTCTGTGTAATTACCACAAGAAGGTTCAGGTCCATGAGCAAAATACACCAGATGCATCTGCCACTGCCTATAACTGATACCATTCAGGTATCAGTGATACCTGAATGCCTCCCACTCATTCACAACAACGGATAAAAGGCTGGTACGTCACTGCAATCCATCAAAGTTTCAATCAGGAAGTAGAACTCCTAGTTAGAATAGATCAACTTCTTTATGTTTACCGATCTGCCTTCTGAATGGGGGGCCATGGCAGCAAAAAATTTGCCCTAACTTTGGGGAAATGAGGTTCAAAAGTTGCAATTATGATGGAGATATGCTGGGTGAGCATCTAGTATATCTCTGGGTGATCGGGCCTTCTGTTCTGCTGCCCCTCGTCTGTGGAATGCCCTCCCTGACCATCTCAGGGCTCCACAGACGACTGACACATTTACAAAAGGATTTAAAACTTTCCTTTTTAGCAGAACCTATACCTTTAATTAACATTGCTGGTTTTTGGTCAGGTTTTTATAAAGTTATTATTTTATTTTTTATTGATGCTTTTATCTGCTTTTAATTTGTAGCTCTTTGAGATTTGATCCAAATGTAAAGTGCGTTATAAATTAAATGTATTATTATAATTATTATGTGCGCGCTGCATTTTTTCTGATTTCCAGGTCACTTAAAAAAGTGGAAATAACAAACGAGTGTCCAAAAATTGCGACAAATTGTCGCAAAGGCTGCAAAGTTCTAGAAATCCTATGCGCTGTATATCTTACAGTATTTCATGCTGAAACTGAGAAATTCCTCGTGAGACTGATTTAGTGCATGTATTAATACACTAAGGAAGAGTTGCACCGACTGCCTTAAGGTGCTTCTTTTTTTTAAGAGATTAAAAAAATCTGGTCGACATTGTGTATGTATTCTGACCTGTTGAAATTCATGTACCCTCCATTTGTTGAAGTGAAAATAAAACTTCACAAGCCTCGTTCGGTCCATTATATGTCCTATGTTGGATTTGTTCCACGACTTAAGGGCTCTTGGCATGCTCTGTGCTCCCGCAAGCTTTAGTCGCTCTGCTAACGTTAGCTTCTTGAAACTTGCTATGTTCCTCGGGCTGATTAATTTGGAAGTGTCTAATTAAGTTTGTTGTGCCCAACACTTTCCCGGTTTTCCCGCCGCAGCTTCCTTCGCCTTACGTTTTAAAACCATAATTGACAGCACTGATACAAACATACAGCGGGTTCGTGGCTGGCTCCGAGCAATCGCTAGCTTTAGCCGCTCTGCTAACGTTAGCTTCCTGAATTAGTTTGTTGTGCCAAACGTTTTCAGGGTCGTTCCTCCACAGAATCGACGCCCCGAGGCGTCAGCAAAGCTGCGGAAAACCTTACCTTCTTCCAGTTTTCTTGCAGATGACTTGGAGCGTTCGGCAAACTTCGCCGCCACAGGGGAGGCCATATCGCTGCTAGGTAGCGTTACGTCACTGCTGTCACTGTCCCAGTTTGATAAATCTGCGTAATTACCACAAGAAGGTGTAGGTCCATTAGTAAAATATGCCAGATGCCACTCAGGGTGGTTTAACGATGTTATAGAATGCTATCCAATAATTCACATCCGTGGGAAAAAGGCTGGTATGCCACTTCAATCTTTCAACATTATAATAAATCAGCTTCTTTATGAGAAAATTGGGTTTCAAGGCCTTGCTCAAGGACCCTGAAACATGAAGAATGAAGGTGGAGTCCAAATGTCTAACAACCAACTTTCTTTGATTGGGAGAACATAAATACAATCAATACACTAATGCACACTTTGCTGTTATGTGACTAAATTAAGTTGCACTCTTTCTGCAGCAGGAAATGATTCCTGGAACAATTTGATTGATTTAAAGATTTAAAATGAAGACTAAACAGGAGACTTACCATCTTCTGTGTCCTCTTTGACAAGGGCTTTCTCCTGTTGATCATCTTGAGAGTGCAGCATTATTTTTTTCTCTCCCTGTGGCTTCTCAGGAGATTGAGGGCTTGACTAAATGAGAGAAATCCATCGGTGACAATCTGTATTGGTTGCAATGAATCCGTGTGCATTAGTCACAATATGTCAACTGTCAAAAGTCCACTAGGCCGCTGCTATCGTCCCCCAACACATAGACTATATCCCCCCAAGAACGCAATCACCCCGAGGAACATACCAAGTTTCAAGAAGCTAACGTTGGCAAAGCGGCGTGACAGTGAGAGCGCAGAGCCGCTCACTAGCCCGCTGTATGTCTGTATGTTTGTATGTATCATATATGGTTTTAAAAACTTCAAGGAAAGAAAAAAAATTGTCTAAAACTGTTATTGATCGCTCAGAATTTATAAAAATCAGTGATCGCCGCAAGAAATTGTGATCCTTTCACCTCTATTCTCCATACAAAGGTACAGCTTTGGTCACAATTATCTGATTAGTTCAATGACCTAGCGATAATGCGACCCTCACTGCATAGTTAGCTTCATAATATCCTAATTTTAGATGAATTTACAAAGAATACAGTTACAGAGTGATGGTAATGTAATCCATTGTCATCACTTCTGCTGCGGCTTTGCATCAGTGTTCTGGGTTTTGGCTTTGCATCTGTGTTCTGGGATTTGGGTTTTGGCTTTGCATCAGTGTTCTGGGTTTTGGCTTTGCATCTGTGTGCTGGGTTTTGGCTTTGCATCAGTGTTCTGGGTTTTGGCTTCGCATCAGTGTTCTGGGTTTTGGCTTTGCATCTGTGTTCTGGGTTTTGGAGTACCTTTGGATTTTGCACTTTGTCTGGGCCACCGTACAAATACCTCCCTGCGTGTTCTGTCCGCCGTCTTCAGAGAAAGTGTTTGATTCACATACATGTAACTGAAAGTGTAGCGGTGGCAGAAGGCCGAAAAAACCGTGGTAGAAGCTTAAGAAGTAGAAGGTAGAAGAAGCGGACGCCCAAAACCCAAAACCGGTGTCACCATATCAGCATCCGGACAAATATGAAATACGTGCCCGATTAAACACAAATATATTACCTTTGTGCGGCTTGAAAGAGGTCTATCTGAGGTCATCTGAGGGGCTTTGGACTGGAAAGAGATTGGGATGGGATCTGCTGGATGCTGTGGAGGTTTGCCGGATCTCGTTGAGATCCTCTGGTCTCCTCTTGTACTCTCTTGTTCACTTTTTGTACCATTCAACATCCGTTCTTGCTCTGCATTAGCTTAACAAAGGCAAGGATAGAAGATTAGAAAAAGGATAATCGGCGGTGAAACTAACCAGTGAAGAACGCAACAAGTCCTGGTTTCATGTCATACCATCATTGATACCATCATCTGATGGTTATCAATCCAAGAACACTTTCTAAACCCTTTAATGTCCTGCGCAACTATTTGGTTGAGCCCATTTTGAGTCTCTATTTCCTAAACAATGTGTGTCACTTGACTGACCCTCTTAACATGACCTAAAAGATTGAAAGAGTATGCTATGCTAAACGGTAAGGGGCCAAGTATGGAGCCATGGGGGACGCCACAAACCAAAGTGGACCACAGAAGGAGGAAGCTTTAATCAAGGCTATTGACGAAGTTCCTATGCAGTAATTAGCGTTTTTTTCCGGCATATTAAAGCGTTCGAGGATTTGAAAAACACGAATAATGTAACTTTATTCAAGCAAAAAAAAAGTCTAAAAAAAGGTCAAATATTTTTCTTAAAACACGCTTTAGCAAAAGGTTGAGATAAAAGAAATATAATTGACTGTTTTCCATGAAGTAAATATATAAAAATAATTGTTTAAATCAGTTTGTTTCTGAAACAGTTGACATTTTATTATACATTTAAAGGTGAATGATCTCCTTATTTCTTTTCCGGTAGGAGATTTACAGTTTTATTGTTTACTTCAAACAGAGGCGGGACTTTTCTTTTGGAAATACTTTCATTTACAGAGAACGCAAACCTCCGCCAAAAGGCCAACACCTACCTCTGAACCTACTTTGTTTCTTCCTCTCTCACTCTCTTCATCTGTTCAGCACCTTGTTTTATTCTCTGCTCCACACTCCTGGACTTTGAGCGGGGCTTTATCTTGGACAGACATTGTTCTGTCATTTCATGTTCCTCTTCAGTGTAAAACATCAAAGGGACAACACAGTAGCCGAGGTTTAGGGAGAGTTATCCATCGACAACTCCAACAAACCCTCAGTGTCTCTCAAAACCTCAAAGGAACATCAAAGGAATCAAAATAAGGAATCAATAATGGAAAGTTTCCAAGAGAGCGCCTCGCCATATTGTGAGGTCACTACCCCAAAAGGCTTATTACCCCAGGGAGTGGGTTATTTTTTCACCCCTATAACTTTGTTTGTCTATTTGTTTGTCTGTAAACAAGATTACGGGAAAACTTGTGGACGCAAATTTTACCTAGAGGTAGGTCTTGGCATATCGTAGAGATGATGGAACTTTGGTGACGTTAAGTGATTGGCAGCATTAAAAAAAACAATAAAACATTGATTTTGCATTTCTGTGTCCGTCCTTGTTTATGTCTTTTTTCCTTAGATGTTCTTTAGGAGGTGGAGCTGGGGGCTCGGTGGGCTGAACAGAGACAGTGCAGAGGTAAGTCTTCGAAATACAGGTGACGTGACGTGTTTCGCAGCATTTAAAATAAAATAACGATCATAAGTACTCTCTCAGAAAGATGCAAATCTCTTTATTGTTTTTGACTAACTGAGGACAGGAAGCTTTTGTTAGTTTGGGAGAACATAGTTAAACAAAATGTGTTTTGTAAAAACGGGAAGCATAATAAGAAGCTGTTTTTTCAGCCTACAACCTTTTCGATGTAAAAAAAAAAGAAGACTATATGAATTTGTATTTCTATGTATGTAAAATGTGTGTATATGTATATAACGTATATGTAAATATGCATTTCTCCCATATGAGAATGGGAGAAATGTAAATAGGACATATTACATCACATGATGATACATTTAATGAGGTAGCATCATGTGACTTTCCCAGCCAATCGCCGAGCACTTCCTGTTTATAAATGACTCAGAGTGATGTCACAATGTGGCGAATCTCTCTCCTGAAACCCTTCACAGTAATTGATGCCTTTTTTACATCAATTCTTTTGATGTTCCTTTGGGGGTGGAGCTGGGGGCTCACCGGGCTGAACAGAGACACTAAAGTGGAAGGCGCGGGAGACGAGCGGCTACAGAGTATTTGAGAGCTACTTTAGATTTAGAGGCTGGTAATAACAGGAAGCATGAATTTGTTCTAAACGTAAGGTGTTGTTGTGTCTGGCAGAGGTTTGCGTTCTCCGAGTGTTTATTTCTAGTTTCACCGTATCGTATTTCTGCAGCGACAAAAACCTAACGCCACCTGTAGGACATGCTCCAAACCAACCTCTGGAGAGAAATGTCACGCAAATGTGTCCATTAGTTTTTCCATACTCTTCATAAAGTCAAAATTATTTGATGTGCTTTTTTTTACGATTATCTTCTCATTTCGTTCAACTTCAATCGAGAGAATAAGAATTAGCTGTTTGGTACCTTCTTTTTTCCTCTGTGCCATCATTTCTCTCACATTAGTCCTCTGATGTTCCTGAAAGCAGCACATCAGATGAGGGTTAGATAAAGAATTAAGAAAATGAAGAAGAACTCGGGGTAAAAAACTAAAATCAACCTTATAGCTGAAAAACGATTATTGGACATGAATATGGATTAAAACCATTTAATGTAAAGAAGAAAAAGATATGTAAAATGTATTAAATCACTATAATGTTATAAATATATAGATAAAGTGATAAAAAATAACTTATGACAGTTTAAAGTAGTCTCAATAATGACCTTTAACTCACTTTAAATCACTATAATGTAATAAAAATACGGATAAAGTGATTAAAAAAAGCGTATGACAGTTTAAAATAGTCTCAATAATGACCTTTAACTCACTCTAAATCACCATAATGTTATAAAAATATAGATAATGTGATAAAACTTGTACATCTACCTCCTTCGTCAGCAGAGTATCCTGCCGGTGTGACGAGGTCCGTTCTCGGTTCTTCGGGGTATTATGCTCGGCCATCAGGACGGAAAATCTAAAGAGAGTCAAGACATTGAAAATATCAAAATGTTTCTGTTACGTTTGAGGTTTACGAATCTGCTGTGAGAATCCACAGATAACTACAGTTTATAAAAAAACTCGTGCATGAAAATTTATTCCTATTAATTTATTCTATAGGAAAAAAAAAAAATGCTGATTTTGCACAAGAACATGAAATAAGCTGCAGAGAAGTTTCTTTACTCCCATCAGCGACAACATTAACACCGCTTACTGGTTCTAGCGTCGGTCCCAAGCCCGGACAAAAGGGGAGGGTGGTGTCCGGAAGGGCATCCGGACCTAAAACCAAAACCAAGTGACCCCCAAAAGAAAAGAGCTGAAAGAAATGAACGAAGAAGACCGGTTCTAATGTTGTGGCTGATCGGTGCAGCCTCTAAACAACGGCAGTATTTCCTTTGATCTGAGATGAAAGGCACACAATGAAATAAAAACATCCCAATATTCTAGAACCACAGAAGAGGGAAGACGGAGGACAGACTGAACTCATCAACGCCGAAGAGTTTGATTATTATCTTCCTTCCCTTCCAGCTTTTGATTCCTCCTGATTTCTTTAGATCGCCAGAGTTTTATTGTATTTGTTTGTTGTTTAAGTTTGGGCTGAAGACCAGCGGTTGTCCCCTTATTACACCACCCGCAAAGGGAGGAGGTAATGTATTATTTTTTCCCATCTGTTTTTGTTTGTGTGTTTGTTTGTAAACAAGATTATGGAAGAAAAACAACTAGTTAAAATTACTTATAAAACTACTGGATGGATTTATAAGCACTTTTACCGGGAGGCAGGCGTTGGCATATCCCAGAGGTGATTAAATATTGCTGACGTTAACATGTTTGCAGCATTTAAAATAGAATAACTACATTAGGAGTAATGACGTCACAATTTTGGTGATTGCTGTCTTTTTAATTTAATTCCTTTGATGTTCCTTTGGGGGAGGGGTCGGAGCAGGGGGCTCAGTTTCAAGAGTTCCTTTGATGTTCCTTTTGGGTGTGGAGCTGATGGCTCAATTCCAAGATTTCCTTTGATTTTCCTTCGGGGGGTGGAGCTGGGGACTCAGCGGGCTGAACAGAGACATCGAAGTGGAAGGCGCAGGAAAACGACTGGTTATAGAGTTTATAAAAGAGAGTTTCTTGTTGTTGTCGGTAGCTTAAGAACCTGGTTTTGCCTTTGTAAGGACGAGAAGCAGGACTTACAGCCGAAGCCCACTCTTCGCTGCGTAGTCTCCGGCGGACCGTCCTTTGTTGTCTCTGAGAGAAGTATCTGGGTCAAACTGCAGCAGCAGCTGCACCATCCTGATCCGTCGGTTTCCAGCCGCCATCATTAACGGAGACCTGCAGGTGAAATCAGACGCAGCAAAATGTGAACAACAAACCCAGTAACATTAAACGGACAGAAAGTGACTGAAAAAGGTTAAATGTCTTTAAAATTCTTAGCGGATGATGTCTTTTAGTATTAACATTTTTCACAATTCCCTCTCTAATATTTGATTCTGGCGTGAAAAATCAAAAAAACTGCATTTTACGTGATTACATCGAACACATCATGATGACAGAAAATTGTGCTTCGTCAAAAACTGGTTGTTACTGAATAGACATTGAACGCACCATGCAGCATAACTCAATGGAACATGCTAAAGTTGGCTAGCTTTCCTGCTGATGTCAGCAGGAAACATTTGTTTGATTTGATTTGTTGTTCGTTGATCAAACCCCGCCCTCTTTCTTAACTTCCCCTCAGCAGCTTTGACGAACAGGCATGAGGAGGAAATGTTTGGCTTGGAACTTCTAGTTCTATTTAGGAATCCTCCAACACTGTAAAAAAAAAAAGATTAAAAAAAGAATGCTGACTAGAAACAAAGAATTAAATCAAGTATTATCTTATCGAAACATTGGTGGTTGGAAGATTTGTCTCAAAATACTGCGAGAATAAATAATGTCAGATTTATTTTTATTCAAAACTGTGAAAGAAAAAGTTTTTCGAAAGAAATTTAAAGAATTTATAAAGCTGGACTTTCCCTATTTTATGCTTTTGGGCTCTTAATCAATCTAAAAAGACAATTATTGATAAATATATTATAGATATTACTACAACAAGTAACATAAGATTAGATAACTTAGTTTTAAATATATAATTTTATTTAATTGAGTCTTATTTTCTTTTTTTGAGTTCATCAACAAATTCTTGTTTTTTACAGTGTAGAGGGAAGATTTAAAAAAAAAGCCTTTTTGTTACGGCCCCAGAAACGGTCTGTGAAGTACTAATTAATAATTATGTTAACTTAATGGTCTTAAGTTAACATAAAATCACAAATAATTTGGTCAAACTTTCTCTTTTATTTCCAAACAGTAAGAAAAATTTATTTTTAAATGATTTCATGTAATTTTGTATTTTACGGAAAATTGTCTATTTTATTAATTTGACACTTATTAGACTTTTTTTTGTTCTATAAAGTTACATAACTCTTAAGTAAGCCATCACATGCTTTAATATGACAAAAAAAAAAATCCGACTTATCAAGTAGGAAATTCTCAATAATGTGGTTACAACTTCCTCCTCCGTTTACCCTTTGACCTGTGATGTCCCCCAGGGCTCTATCTTTGGCCCCTTACTCTTAAAATATAAATGCTGTCACTGGGTCAGATTATAAACAGACTCTGTCACATTTTCATAAGAAATAGCGACTCAGAATTGTATTGTTCAGTACCGGTACCGGACCTTTTATTATGATCCACAATGTTCACATTGGCGCCCTTCCATAGAAGTAACTCCGCCATGTCTACGCCATCTTCCCGGACCGCCACTGTCAAGGGTGTGAACGCCTCCTAGAAATGACGTCACAGTCAGCAAACGGCCTCATTTATTTGTCTCATCAGAAGAACAACAACAAGATGGACTACAGGATTCTGAAAATAGTATAATAGTAATAAAGCAATGTTTTATGTGACGTATGTTGCAACATGTCAGAAGGATTAGTGGACCAGGTGATTTAAATAACCTCCCGGAACCCTCAAATCAGACGTTTGGTGAGACTGACGTCTCTCGCGCGTGCTCCTACCGCCCTCCAGTGGCCATTTGCTGTTATAGCAGTAAATAAATTTGTTTAACCCAGATTTTAAGTGAACTTTAATTTTGAAGCAGTTATTCGTTATTAGTCCTCGCTGTGTAAAATAAACAGTGTCTCGCTGATAAGAAACATCAGTCGCTCCTATTTGTCAGAAAAACTTAAGATGTAATGTTCCTGTCTGTGTGTGACTGGACTGTATCCGGATACTCACAGGAATGTATCAGAGATGGTTGAACGCTGGAATTGGAATTCTGTACCAAACAGTTTTAATCCCTCTTTTTGCTCGACTGTTAGATGAAAAGTTTGTTGTTTTTTTATTGATGTATAAAAAAAAGGTGTAAAATCGGGAAGGGTATTTTATTTATCTTATCTTATTTAATCTTACGTAGATAAGATTAAGATTTCTGCAAAATCTTAGTTTGTCTACTTCCTTTTTGTACAATCGGTGAAATTGTCATGTGATCTTATCTTGTCTTATTTGATGTTATGTCATGTGATGTTATTTGATGTTATGTCATGTTATGTGATTTTGTTATGTAATGTTATATGATGTGATTTTATAGTATTAGATGTTATGTAATGTTATGTGACTTTATGTTATGTCATGTTATGTTGTTATGTGATGTTATTTTATGTTATTTTATTTTATATCATCTTATTTCCTTATCTTATGCTTTCACCCCTCTACATTTAATGCCTTTCTGTTTGTTTGTTTGTGACCAGAAAAATGTAACGATCGAATGGATTTGCATGAACTTTTACCCGTGGGTAGGTTTTGGTATTTCCTACAGTTGATGTTACGTGTTTTGCTGTATTAAAAAAGTATAAAATGTTGTTTTTGCGTTTTTATAGTCGTGGCCGTTATCGTTCATGTCTTTGTTCCTTTGATGTTCTTTTGGAGGTGGAGCTGCGCTGAACAGAGACGGTGAAGTGGAATGCGCAACTAATCCTTTTCAAGTAAAGAATTCTATTGTAAACTTAAATATGCCCACAGTTTCCAATTAAAGTCGCAGTTTATATATCTAAAACGAAAGGTGAAACTAAAGTGGTTTAAGGCGACGGGTTTCCACCTGATTTCTGCTTTTAGTAAATTAAACTGGTTTAAGAATGCAGATTCCAACTTCTTCTTGATGATGATGATGCATCCTGCTGCTGTTGGGTCTTCGGCAGAGAAATCGCAATTTATATGAGGAGAAAAAAAGAAGTAAAAAAGGATCCACCTTATTCTTTGCATCGATTTCTGCCCCGTAGTCCAGCAGCAAGGCAGCGGATTCGACAGACGAGGTGCTTGCTGCAGAGTGGAGGGCCGTATTTCCTTTGATGTCCGCCAAATTCGGCGCGGCGTGCTGCTCCAGCAGTAACCTCACGCAGCGCTCGTGTTTGTACTGCACCGCCTGATAACGAGGAGAATTCTCAGGGTTCATCATCAGGGGGGTCAGACGCAGGACGAAGGTACGCGACAACATCGTGAAGAAGTAAAAACAGATTATATGAAAGTGGAAAAATGGCGGGAATACAGAAGACAAGGCGTAAAAATGTATGCGCCGCACAATACACGCCATTATTCAAGCGTCCTGTCCGGGGGAATGAATGGACGCTTTTTTTTGTCAAATTGGCATAAAATGTAACACATTGAAATAATTTTCCACTTTGAATTCAGATTTATTCTTTTTGACCAGATCATAACTATTTGGTTTAAAAATATTATATTTCCCATATACTGAATGTCTGAATAACTGAAGCCTATAATTATTGTAATGTATATATATATATACATATATATATATATATATAGAGAGAGAGTTATAGATATAATAATAATAATAATAATAATACATTTAATTTATAATGCACTTTACATTTGGATCAAATCTCAAAGTGCTATAGAGAGATATAGAATGTTTATGTAATCAACACAGCGAGTGATATTTCAGAAAACACTTTTTTAAGAAGCATTTATACATTTTGTCAATATTATTAGAATAAAAGAAAAGAATTTGTGTTTAATAAAAAAAAACAATAATTCTGAGCCTGAGATGCCGGAATGCACCGATTTTAAAGGAGGACATTTTTGTCCCCTAAACAGGCTATGAGGACAAATGTTGGGATTTTACCTTCATTAAGGCGGATGTGTTCTCGTTGTCGCACAGGTTGACGCTGGCTTTGCTCTGCAGGAGGAACTGGACCAACTCCACGTGTCCACAGGCACAGGCAATATAGAGGGCCGTTCTGGAACAGTAACACATGTTTTGTTCTCATTCTCGTTTCTTATTATTCCCCTTAAACGTTCAAAACCTCCAGGCTCCAATCAGAAGCAGCTGGATTTTAAGTTTTGGGGTTGTTTTTTTTTTTACCATATGAGAATCTGCAGAAAGCGTTCTTAATATTTAGAAGTTTAAGCTGTTTTTTAAACACAGTTCTTACTTTGTCCTGAATAAGTTGTAGTTTTCAAAAGAGAGCCACGGATTTTTTCATTATTTCAGTTCAACACTGATCAGCCGTAACCTGATTGACACGGCAGATCACTCTATCTTCTTCATCTTCTTCATCTTCTTCTTCATCTCCTTCTCCTTCTTCTTCTTCTTCTTCTCCTCCTTCTTCCAGCGGTTCCTTCAGAGGTCATCACAGCAGACCGGTTGTTTCCGTCTTCTCCTGTCCTCTGCATCTTCTTCTGTTACACCAACCAGCTGCATGTCCTCTCTCAACACATCCAGAAACCTCCTCTTTGGTTTTTCTTCTTTCTTTCTTTTTTGTATACGTATCGGTATTATTGGTTATAATTATTATATTATGAGTCTTTTAGTTATTATCATAGTTGTATTAGTTATCATTACATTATTATAGTTGTTATTATAGGTATTATTAGTTATCATCATTACATTATTATAGTTGTTATAGGTATTATTAGTTATTATTATTATTACATTATTATCATTATTAGAAGAATTATTACAGGTATAATTATTGTATAGGTATTATTATAAGGGGTCGTTTTATTCTACTACAGGTGTATATTATAGTACATAGAGTATTTTATATTGCATACATAACACACCTCTCACCTGTTATACTTGTCGGGTTGATCGATGTCGTTATTTGGCGCGAGCTGCCTGAACTTCTCCAGATCTCCAACAGCAGCAGCTTTGTGCAGATTCCCCTTGTCTTTGTTTTTACCACCATTGCCCCCAGATCGCAGGTTTCTCTCCGGGGTCAAGAACTCCAGTAACCTCTTCATGGTTGAGGGACCCCAGCGTTTCTTCACACAGTCATCCCTGGACACACGGAGGGATTTCATGACGTCATGAAAACGCTGTCGTCTCACACAAAGAACAACACACACTAAACTCCACACACATTTAAAGTGTGTGTCGTTTGAGATGTTGGTGAAAACACAACTCTCCTTCTTAACTAAAAACTAATTTAAATTCATGTTCGATGCCCCATGCAGTGTTTCTCAGAATTCAAATAATAGCTGACAATAAAAAGCTTCCAATTTCTCAAGATTTATTTATATTAAGTTCACATTATAACGCGATAACTTTCACGTTTTTACACGATATTGTTCACGTTTTACATGTTATAACATGAAAATTATCATGTAAAATTGTCATTCTGATTTTTTTGTTATTGTTGTTTTTGCAGCACGACAGCAGATTCACGTGAAAACGTGTAAAACGTGAAATGATCACGTGATAGCGTGATGGATAATTTTCACATTATAAATTGTAATTTTCAGGTTTTACAGGATATTTTTCACGTTTTAGTGTTATAGCATGGATTTAATAATGTAAAATCCTGATTTGGAATTTATTTTTTAGAATTTTCAGGCACGATGGCAAAGCGCTTCTACTTTTCACATTTCTATGCTAAAACTTTCACGTTACAACGTGACAATTTTCATGTTTTACATTTTAAAACATGAAATTTATAATATGAAATATTGATTGTGAAAAAAAATACATATAAATATATATATATATTTTTTTAAATTAATTTATTAATTTATTTATTTTTGTTCCTAGGCATAACAGCAAAGCGACTTTACTTTTCCTTAAAATAATTATTTAAGGTGGCAACGCCAGAAGTTTCACGTTTTTGCATGAGTTGAATTTAATAACTTGAAAGATTATTTTCACGTTATAACGTGATGCTTTTCATGTTTTTACACTAATTATTTCACGTTATAACGTCATAAGTTTCACGTTTTTGTATGAGTCTGACTTAATAACCTGACAGATCATGTTCACGTTATAACGTGATGATTTTCACGTTTTTTACACGATATTTTGTCACATTACAATGTGATACTAATTTATTTTTTTTTTCTGGCATTGAGAGCAAAGCACTTCCGTCTGATTAAAATAAAACAAAATAGACCTACCTGCAATAAAAAACGAAGATCCTCCACCTAAGATTATCTCTCCACCTTCAAATACAGTTTTTATACAGTTGGATCTATAATTCATCATAAGACGTCACAACTGACCACTTCCAGCTGCCCGCGTGCTGGGACACGCCCACCCCTCACCCGCCAGGTCTTTATAAAAAAAAACAACATTCATTTACTTAAATCATTTATACCTTAAAAAACAAAGTCGGACAGAAAATATATAAAGAAAGAAAGAAGAAGAAAGAAAGAAGAAGAAAGAAAGAAGAAGAAAGAAGATGAGGTTCGGTCCATTTCACTTTGTGAATAAGAAATTTACAGAGAAAATCTATAATTGCTAAAAGAAAATTCTTGGTCCAGCTTCTTATAACAAATTCCTTTTAATAAAATACTCAAGAATCTTTTTTTTTTTACATATATGACTCATTAAAAATAATGGTTTCTTCTTCTACTCCATAAAAAGGAACAGAAATACATCTACCTTAAATCTTTCTCGGGTTTTATTTTTAAAAGCTGGATACCGATTATGTAGAATTTTAAGAGAAGACTAAATTTGTTGGGCTAGCCTTTTCTTTTAAACCTTTACGTTTGTCCTAATTCCATAAATGTTTGAGTTCAAACGGTCATTAAAACATTAAAAATGTAATAAATAAGATGTTAAAAAAAGGTGCGATTCGTCTTAAATATACCACCCTTAAAAAATAATACTTATAACTTATAATAAAAATGATGTGCATTGGTGTTAACCTGATCCAGGCGGGTGATATCAGATTAGATGTGGGAGAGGATGAGTCCCTCAAAAAACACAGAAGAGATGTGTATCGCTGTGTCGGTGCTGGAGCCGTGGGCTGAGCGCAGACACAACTCAGAATGAAGGGGAATAAAATGATCATTTGACGTAATCACACACAATAAGATGAATGGAATGGTAATATAAAAACAAAATCTGCCCGGATGATTGAGTGACTTTTATGCGGCTGAAGGGCAGGAAAGCACTGAGAGCCTCATGTCTTGGAATGACCTCAACACCCTCTGACCTTTGACCTCAAAAGACAATGTTGAGGAGGCGGAGGGGGGTAGCTGCCGCCCAGATGATTGCACAACAACAAAATGATGTCGGCTGGTTATCAGCCAGCACCAAAATATCCATCTGTCCCCTGTGGGCCCTCTGACTTTGAGGGGCCAAAACATTAAGACCGCCGAATAATCTTCAGTGTATTTTGTTGAATAAGGTCCCTAAGAAGAGAAGAATGTTGAAATTGTAATTCTCTAGTCAAAATATCTCAATTCACTGGATTGAAGACACGATCGCTGAATAAGTTACATTTCAAAGAATCGTAACTTGTGTTTTTTTTTACTTGGGATCCTTTGAACTCAATTAGGGCAAAGAATCTTGAAAATATCTCAGAAGATCAAATTTAGTCTTTCCAGCTAATTTAAAGAGAACAAACATCTTGACATGTTTAAATATGACTTTTTAATCTTATTTCAAAGTCGTAATGGACTTAAATCTGGAATAGTGTCCCTGCTAAATGAAAAAAGAGACTTTATTAATCTCCACAGGGGAAATATATGAAATGTTTAAGGAGATATGATTTAAAAAAATAAAAAATAAATAAATGCACAGATTAGAATTTTTTTTTTTTTTTTAATTTTGACAAATAAAGGGGGGAAAAAACAACTTTTTAAGTATTAATGGCTGATCCTGAGACGCAAAACCGCCTAATATTAGCAAAATATTTATTTTATTTTAATCAGCTCGTTTTAAGATGTATCCAAATCTCACACCTTATTGTAAGAAATCTTACCAATCAAATTTTCGCTCCGTGACCCCCTCGACGCATTTAAACGTTTTATTGTGACATAAATCAAGCGTGACGAATGAGCCTCATCGCCGGCGGCCCCCCCCGCTAGATTGCTAAGTCGCTAATCATGTAACGACAAGCCAATGTGGAAAAAACCCCAAAAAACATATTGTGGCGAGTTAAGGGGTCAAAGATCAGCTGCTTCCAGCCTGGTGAGAAATATCTTGAGCCACGCCCCCCTCGCCACCTCGCCGGCTGTACACGCACGCTCTCACGTTAAATCACGGCGACGACGTAGACTGGTTAAAGTCTCGCAGACTGACACGCCCAGCTGCTCTCAAATATATTGGTTCATGTAATATTCATGGGGGTCACGCATCATTATCTCCCTATTGTGACGGGGGAGGGGCTTGGCGTCGGGGGGGTGGCGGTTAAGGGGTGGAGGCGGCGTCTTGTTCACCATGCAGGGACACAAAGAGGGGGGCACCTGTTACCAGCAGGACTGAGGGCTGCTTGTGTGTTTTTTGAGCGCAGGTCTTCTAAAGGCGTCATGTCGGCACAGGAAGAAGGTTCTGGGTTCAAACCCCACTTCCTGCTTCCTGTCCCAGTCCAAAAGCACGCAGTACAGGTGAAGCGTTGACTCCAAACTGATAATGTAAATAACCGTGTGTCTCCACGTGTGTTGTCCACGAGTGAACCCCGCCTCTTCCCCAATGTCAGCTGGGATAGGCTCCGTCTCAACGGATCAAACCGACGGCGCCGAAGGTCCAGTATTTATCCTCCTGTGGCGTCTGAAACCGTTCTGTGTCCCTTGGGTTTTACATAGATTTACACAAACAAACACGTTAATCAATCCATGTAAGTTGAATCCGTTGAATCCGCAACTGGACCTCTGTCTAGACTTGAGGACGTGTAATGTGGGCGGGGCTGGGTCGTTAGGGACGCCGCGGTCTCGATTGTCTGCCGGGGGCAACGTGTGAGTCATCAGCATAACGAGATTTCAGGTGCGAATGATGTCGAAACCGCCTGCTGGGCTGGTTCTAAACAATGACACGTTTATCACTTTGTAGAATTTGTGTTACTTTACCTGAAATGACATAATCTATAATAATATAATGGCAATAATTATGAACTACGATCTGAAAAAACATAATAAAATAATAAAAACAAAACAAAGTAAACCTGCCTGCCTAAAGACATGAATAGAATAGAATAGAATCAAAAGAATAGAACAGAATTGAATAGAATGTAATCAAATAGAATAGAATAGAATAGAATGAAATCAAGTAATAATAATAATAATACATTTAATTTTTAATGAGAAAATAAAAATAAAATAGAATAGAGTTTAATAGAATAGAATAGAATAGAATAGAATCAACTAGAATGGGATAGACTAAACTAAACTAGACTACATAAGAATAGAATAGAATTTGTAAAAAAATAAAATTTACATCAAAAGATTTGTTCCACTTTTTTATTTCTTTGCATAATACTTTTGTCGAGTATTTATTCATGTTCCTTTACTTAAATAAAAGTTTAAGTGTCGTTTGGTTATTCCTTGTGGCATAATTACATTAATTATGAACCGCAATCTGTAAGTAGTAAGACGAGCATTTCAGGCAACCCTCTCTCCAGCAACACTCTCCAGCTCATCCTGCTGGGGCCCCGAGGCGTTCCCAGGCCCATATGAGAAAGACAGTCCCCTCCCCCAAAGAGTTCTGGGTCTACCTTGGGGTCTTTTCCCAGTTGGACCCGCCTGAAAAACCTCCAAAGGGAGGGAAACTTCTCACATGAGAATCTCGGAAAATAGTTCGTCAATATGTAAGTGAAGATTAGACGTTTGTATTTTGAGGCGATGGGGGGGAATGAAAGGAGGATTGATGATATTTTACGGGGTCTACAGCACAACAACAACAACAACACTTAAAGGCTGTTTTCAGACTGAACCAGGTCATTCGCACTATATTTGGATCAAAACACATCACATGTGAAGGACGAGGTCATCATCAAACCATCGCCGATGTTTACCGCGCCATCCATCACATACGTACGTCTTATATTTTAAGTATTAAATCATTTCTGCGCCAGTAAATGTTGTTTTAGGCCCGACAATAGAAGGAAACGCAACAGTTTGCATCAATCTTTTCGAGTTATCACAACTCGTAATGAAATAAGTTCAGACAACAAACTACAAGGAGTTTGGAAAAGAGGAATTTTTCTCTAAAATAAAATGTAAAAAAAGTATTCAATGACTATTTACTAACATTTACTTTTTAATTAAAGGTCATTTTACTAAGAAAACATTTGTCTATTTATTTTTTATTTAACAGAGACAAATTATAATATAATGCCACAAACACAGACATAGAAAATTCCACCCAAGAAACGTGTCATTTAAAAGATGGCAAATGATTATTGTAGTCAACTTTAATTAATTACAGAAGTTCATGTGACAAATGTATGTAGAATATATCATTATAGTGTAGATCTACAGTAAAAGAAGGTGAATCAGTCACAAAATGAATCGATGGTAAACACAATTATAGTTATTATTGCGTGTGCAAAACTTCTCCTTCGCCAGTCTGAAAATTACGACTTCATTCTCGTAAAGTTACGAATTTATTCTTGTAAAATTCCGACTTGATTCGCGAAAAATTACGACTACGTTCTTGTAAAATTACGACTATATGCTCGTAAAATTGCGACCTCATTCATGTAAAATTGCGACTTCATTCTCGTAAAATTACTTATTTTTTCTCGTAAAATTACTTATTTTTTCTCGTAAAATTACTTATTTTTTCTCGTAAAATTACTTATTTTTTCTCGTAAAATTACTTTTTTTTCTCGTAAAATTACTTATTTTTTCTCGTAAAAATTACAACTTCATTCTCGTGGAAATTACAACTTCATTCTCGTAAAATTGCGACTTCCTCATGTAAAATTACGAATATATTCTCCTAAAATTACTTATTTTTATCGTAAATTTCCGACTTTATTCTCATAATATTAGTGTTTATTTTCCAAGGTGACCCTTATACTCGGTCGTAGTTATCGCGCGTGTCAGAGGGTAAAAAAATAACAGATCGCAGAGAAAACAAAGTAGTTATCGCCGCGTGAAAGTGTCCGGCAGCTGGAGCAGGAACGTCCACACGGATCCACTCCTGGGGAAACCCTTCATCTGCCGCCGGGGCTTCCAGGTTTTACCGTGGATGGCGTACTCCAGAGTCACGCTCCTGTTGAGCGTGAACACGGAGTCGCCTCTCACCGCCGCCGTGAAGAGTGAACCTCTGCTGTTGGTGAAGTGTCCCGGCAGAGAGGACCACTGGCCGGAGGTCAGGTTGTAGCAGTCCATCAAGCATCTGAGGAAGTCATCTGACGGCCCGTTTCTGATGACGTACAGACTGTCCCTGTGTCCGACCACGCAGTGACCGTAGCTCTGGCGCCTGGTCAGCGTGGTGACCAGGCGCCACTCGTCGTCCTTTGAGACGTACTCGTGGATCTCCGTGGTCTCCATTGGCTTCCACAAACACGCAAATATCCTGCCCATGGCTTTGGTGCAGGCTGCTCCTGCAGCGGGTCGAGGTAGGTGAGCGGCCAACCCCCATCTTCCTGAAGTCACCTCATACACCTCCACCGACGACATCACCTTTCGCTCGTATTCTCCCCCGATGGCGTAAAGACGACCGTCGGCGCCCACCAGGCTGAGATTGTATCGCGGCTGCGAAGGACCGGCCATCTTGCTCCAGCTGTTGTTCTGAACGTCGTAGCAGAACGAAGAGTCCACCACCCGTTTGTGAATTCCGTGAACTCCTCCCACGATGTAGAGTCTGTTGTCCAAAACGGCGACACCAGCCATGGAGGTGCTGGCCTGTAGCGGAAGGTCCGTCAAAACCTTCCACTGGTTGATCATTTCATCCAGGTAGCAGACCGTCCTGGAGGCAGCGTGGACCGTTTCATCCACACCGCAGGTCACATGGGCGCCCACCGCCACGAAAACACTTGGGCTCAAAGACTCCACATAGGCGATCATCTCCGACGGAAATGACCTCCTGACCTCCACCTCCAGGTCCGAGTACATGTTTCGGATGAACAGCGCAGCGGCGCGGTTAAGGTCCAGAAGGCCAAAGGTTGCGGCGGTGTGATACATCAGCAAACAGTTGTCCGAGTCGATGGCGTTGATCAGATGCTTAATGAGCGGAACCATCTGCAAGAATGCGGCGCATTCGATTGCCTCAACAATGTCATCGTCATCCAGGATGGGCACCTCTCCTCGCAGAACCGCCAAAGCGATGAGGAACCCGCGGGCCCGCAGGGACTTCAGGTGGATCTCCTCCTGCAAACACTCCTTCATCCCGGAGCGGTACAGAGCTCGGAAATAGTCGCAGCTCTGGACCAGGAACATTTTCTCCTCGCAGAAGTGAGTGTCTCCGATCACGATAGTTAATTTAGCCGAGGCGGGTCCGGGGGGAGAACCCGGCAGACACGTTTCGTCTGAGCCGTCGCAGCTGCTGCCGTGTGATTCGCCCCCGCGGTCCGACATCTCTGCTGTCTGACAGCGACCTCCAGAAAGCATGCTCCACGGAAATGACATGAGAGTTCCAGGCGTCTCCGGGAGTCTTGAAGTGTTACGGGGGACGCGTCGCTCGGTACGAAGCAGCTTCGGTCTTTGGAGAGGCTCAGTTGTTTCACACTTTTCAAAATAGACACGGCTAAACATAGCAGAGAACAAATGACCAGAGTCAGGTTCATGTCGTGGACAGAGGGGCGACATCTAGCTGATTGTGATGATTTATCCAGCCAACTCTTCATTT
Organism: Lophius piscatorius; assembly: GCA_009660295.1. NCBI lineage: Eukaryota > Metazoa > Chordata > Actinopteri > Lophiiformes > Lophiidae > Lophius > Lophius piscatorius. Next base: position 198,575 of record VRLP01000272.1, read on the forward strand.
AGTCACCGGGGTGGAGAAGTGGAGTTGCCGACACACAATCCCACTCATCCACCTCGCTACACACCGTGTGTGTTCCTGTAATTGCACTGTTGCACATCTGCAAGTGGTCTATTTAAAATTCATATTTTTAGATGCCATTGGAGGTCGGACTCTTTTCCCTTTTTACACTTTTCTTTAGATTTGCATAAACTTTATTCCTTTATTCTTATGTACATGTGTATTTTATTTATTCATTTTCTTATTTTCCTATTTCTTAATATTTGCCCTATGTATGTATCTATAAACTTATGTATACGGCATATGTGCATATGTGTGTATGTTTGTGTGAATATATGTTTGTGTATATGTGTTTGTATATATACATATATGTGTATGTATATGTGTGTATGTTTGTGTGAATATATGTTTGTGTATATGTGTTTGTATATATACATATATGTGTATGTATATGTGTGTATGTTTGTGTGAATATATGCTTGTGTATATGTGTTTGTATATATATATGTGTATGTATATGTGTGTATGTTTGTGTGAATATATGCTTGTGTATATGTGTTTTTATATAAATATATGTATATGTGTGTACATATATATGTATGTATATGTGTGTATGTTTGTGTGAATATCTCAAATAATCTGGTACCGTCGTCTCTCCTGTCAATCACACTTGCAGCAGCACCGCTCAGACCCTCTGGTTAAATTCATCCCGCATCCGCAGATTCAGCTGTTTTTTGTGTTGTTTTTTTTTCTCTTTCTTCATATGATGGAAAAACCACGAAGATATAAAAATCCCAGCTGTCTTTATTAGGCACCGGTCGAGAAAGGATGCTTGGATTAACTTAATACCGCTATATCTCGAGTTTAAATTAGTTTATTTACATCAAAACAAAACTGAAGAGGATTTCCGAAACAGCACTTTCGCCACAAGGTGACTTCGGCGTCCACGGGCTTTTTTTTTCTTCTTTTTTTTCTTAATGCTGCAACGCCACCAGTAAGACAAAATTCTAAGAGTTAAATGTACAGTTAAAATAAATTAAATAGAAAAGAAATAAAATCCCTCAGGGATTTGACTCAGAAATATCCCAAATACGATCATGGCGTTTATCTCTGAATTTACTGTATATAAGGTCAGCAGCAGTTCACTGCGTCTTTAAATCTATTTTGTGCAGGTCTGTGTCCTCAAACACACACACACACACACACACACACACACACACACAAACACACACGTACAGTGAGGGTGGAGCTGACCTACATTTGCACTCGGTGAGGCAGTATTACGGTGGGTCACGTGATCCTGCAAATTCCTCCTCAATCAAAACAATCCAGCCAATTAGAGCAGTCGGTGGGAATGTTGTGACGCAGGTTCGATCCGGTCGATTGGCTGAGGCTTCTGCTGTGCTCCAACAGTTTAGGCAAGGAATTAGAATGAGACTTGAAGAAGCAACAGTATCCCCTGGATACAATTTTACGACAATTGTATTTCCATTCATCTGATGGATACAAACGTGACTCAAAATAATTAGTAACTGATGAATGTGTAAATCAACAACTTCTTGCCAATGTATTAATCATAAGTTGATGATTTATCATTGTTTTAGTCATATCTTGTCGTTCCACAAACCAATATTAAGCTATCACGCTGACTTCATTTGCAAAATTAAGCATTTTATGGAAATTGTGTGGACCACACTATGTTCATTTTAATAAATATAGTTTAGGTTTAGGTTTTTAGTACGTGTATTTGTGTATCTATCTATCTATCTATCTATCTATCTATCTATCTACCTATCTACCTACCTACCTGCCTGTCTGTCTGTCTGTCTATCTATCTATCTATCTATCTCATCTCATAATTGCATAGCAGTTGCAGTTGTTCTGTGACCCAATATTTATTGACCCCTCAAAATATGATTTTCTAATCTTTATTTTGAACTACATCCGTTCATAATTTTAGATCTTTGGCAAATATTATGAGGAGTTAAGTCGATTTTTCATAGGAATTAAGTTGTTATTTTACCGGACAAAAGTCACAATTTTACTAGAAAAAAGTTTCCAGATTTTATGATATTCTCCTAATTTTATGAGAATAAAGTCACAGTTTTACTATAAAAAAAAGCTGCAATTCCAGCAGTTTTTTGGGGGGCGGGGCGTCATTTTTAGTAGTATAAAGTTGTAATTTTACTGAGAAATGTCGTCAGACAGCAGCAAAAGAAAGCTTTATTTATGGTTGCATGACGGCAAATTATGGAGTGGAGGCATAAGAGACAAGATAAGATAAGATAAACCTTTATTAGTCCCACAACGGGGAAATTGCAGTGTTACAGCAGCAAGAGCATGTTACCGAATAATGGTGGGGGATCCTGCTTTCTCTTCCTCCACAAATGACATCAGGTCGGTCTGGTTCTTTCTCTGGAAGAGACCCAGTTTATTACACAACCTTCCCAAAGACCCGTTACATACAGTATGATTATGTGGTGTTGATGTGCCAAAGCATTCTGTATTAAGGTTTAGCTTGACAAAAAAACTGCCTATTTTCATTTTGAGGTAAAATGATGAGTTTAGCCTCTTTATTTTACGACTTTATCTTATAAAATTATAACTTTACTCTCAAATTATTATTATTATTATGTAAATTTGACCCTACTCCCTCCTATTTCAGAGCTTTCCAATTTGGGCAAACATTTTTTTAAACTGTCCAGATAATAAAAAACATTAAGGATGGGCTTCTGTTGTACAGATTTAGTGATTTGATTATGGAATATGATGGAATATGATGGAAGATGATGGAATATGATGGAAGATGATGGAATATTATGGAAGTCCCTCTGATGACCCCTGGGGCTGTTGGTTGTGGCAGGAGTGACCCTCGGTGAATCCTTGCGCTGGTCCTACCGCGGAAACTAGTCCCCGTGTTTTCTTATCGGTTAAAGCCCCCTCTTCCCTGCCTATACATTTTAAATCAAATTATATATATTTCTGATAATGATGGACACATTAGTTTTCGTCTGGATGTACAATGTTTGATATACAGCGTCAAATTACATGGCGTTATTCAACGTTCATCATGGGGGGCAGGCGGAGTGATCTGCCTCATCTCCGTAAATACAAGGCGGCTAAGGGAGAAACAGAGTGGCGCGCTTCCCGGGGCGCCGCGTGGGATTTACCTCAGTACCTTAACCGGCGTTTTCTTTGTGGGTTATTCGAACTGAAACGGTTTTTTCTTTGGAATTTTCATAAGTGGAGTTGCTAGTGTTTGGACCTTGTGGCAGAACTCCCGAGCAGCATGATGCTCTCCACGCTGGGCTCCATCTCTCACATCCCGACCAGCATGGATCTACCGGCGAAGCTCCAACACGGGAATGGAGGTAAACACAGCACGCCGGTGTTAGTTCAACCTTTGGAGTACGTGCTCTGATGACTACAGATAAACAATTATTAACTGGATTTTGAAAATCCAAATGTTTCGCCGTGTTGTTGTACCTCGGGGGTCACGCGGTGTGGCTCAGCACGTGTACCGGCGTGTTGTTATTTGGGAGGCGAATGTCCGTTACACAATACAATGGCAACAAATTGTCGTAAAGAGTCTGGAATGTTAACGGTGGTTGTGCTGGGATCGATTAAAATATTGGTGTTCGCAACTAAATGTAAGTACATTCACGTTAGATTTACTATTAAAACTCGTTCGGGGGCTGTTTCGGTCGCGTAACGTTTGAATATCAAACGACGCACTCAACTGTCCACCATTTTTAAACGGCTGGCGCGAGACTGACTCATGGTTGAAGAATTTACGAACCGTTTGTTTTCTTTCCGTCTTATGCCTCTACTATAAAGTATTTTATTAAGACGGGGAGTTTCTATAGTGGGATGTATAGATGGAGCGACTAAATAACACGCCACCGACGAACAAAACACCGATGTTGGGGTGGGGGAGTGTATTTTGGCGCAAAGTTAGATGTTTTAAACCGTGCAAGTCACTTAGATCGATCAATTTGTGACTTTTTTTTTTTTTTTTTTCAGCCAAGACAGAGAAGCAGCCTTTCGAGAAGCTGTACCGTCTGGGCTCGGCTTTCGGCAGCGGAGGATTCGGCACAGTGTACTCCGCTGTTCGCCTCGCAGATGGGCTGCCGGTAAGAGAGAGGAGCCGCTGTGTTTTGGTTCCGCCACATGGTCTCGACTCACGGCGTGAAGTTACTCACAGCACGCATTGCGTTTCCGGTTTGCTTTTTTTTAAACCAAAATAAAAGCAATGTTTTTGTAAAGGTTCATATTTCCATTTATGTTTACTCCTATGATGTTTTTCATCCATGTTGCTCAGGAGCTCTTCTTGTAAAGACTTAATTTTTTTGTTTTTTTTATGAAAGTCAGTTTGCATTATTAAAAATCAGTACTTAGTGCTAAAGTGTTACTGACTCTAGAATATACAGAAATAGTATCCCTCATCTCTATGACGGTGGTTTCCCTTCTGCTTTGCTGCTGGTGAGAAATTCTAATTTCAAAGCATCTGAGTTGAAAAATTAATTAAGGTAATTTTACAAGCTGTGGTTCTGGTCACCAGTTCTTCTCTTACAATTGAATTTTATGTAATAGTCTCACATTATTACATATTCAATATGGAAATGGATGTTTTGCAGAGCACCGTACTGGAGAACCTTTAAACAATGTGATCACTTCAAGTTTGCGCACATTGGATAAACATGTGTTTTATTCTATGCTTTTATCTAGGAAGGAGTTTGTCTCTACTTCCTGTCTTAAGTGTTTACAGATGTGTAGCTTGATGTTACACAATGCTGTCTGGCATGTGGTCTTTGTTTACACAAAGAGAACTGCTTTATTAGGCCTTATCCTCTTTCTAATAAAACATTATCGAGTAGTTTTTACTCGATGCGTACTGGCGCATGAAGTGCGATCGTCTTGGAAGATGTTTTTATTCACGGAACCTCTTAAGTGTCTTGAAAATCATCATCGTTTACAAACAAAGACAAACTTGAAGTCTGAGGCAGCAAAAATTAAGCTTCATATTTTATTGCCGTTGCTGCTTATTCCCCCTCTTTATACAAAATAGAGACATATATTTTACATTTTCCAACCTGTAAAATTCAGATTTTTGTTTAATATGTACTTGCATGGATGCTGTTTGTTAATTATGGTTCTATATGCAGGTGGCGGTGAAGCACGTGTGCAGAGACAGAGTGACGGAATGGGGCTCTTTGGTGAGATAACTTGCATTTTTACATCTCGATAGATTATTCTACAAGAACTTCCTGTCTAATTCAAATATTTAAGGTTAACTGTGTAATTAAATAATGAGAAAAAGAATCTTTTCACAACAGAGACCTGAAAAAATGCAAGGATACCATTAATGCACAAACGAACATCCCTGATCATGTTATGATAGACTGAAGTAAATCTTTTGTATTTAACTTCAAATTTTCAAGCTCAGTGTAAACACTGTTTCGGAGCCACGTAAAACTTACAATATCCTTCTGACATGACTTAACCTGTGTAAACGGAGATAAACAACCATTTTCCTGACCAACTGCGAATCTTTCATTCTAATAATAACATGTAGAAGGGCAGCTGAGGGTCGCATTCCTCTGTCAAAGCTGATGGTCCAACATCTTGCAGTAGTTTTTGACAATGTGTTGAAACAACTTTGAATATTCTTCATGATCTTTCTCAGTGTGGCGCAGTCGTTCCCCTGGAGATCGTGCTGTTGAAGAAAGTGGGCGGGACATTTGGTGGCGTGGTGCGGCTGTTGGACTGGTGGGAGCGGACGGACGGCTGGCTGATGGTGATGGAGCGTCCCGAGCCTGGGCAGGACTTGTTTGATTACATCACGGAGCGCGGCGCGCTCGAGGAAGAGGTAGCGCGCGGCTTCTTCCTGCAAGTGCTTGAGGCCGTGCGTCACTGCTACAAGTGCGGCGTTGTCCATCGAGATATCAAGGATGAAAACCTGCTGGTGGACCTGAGGACCGGACAGATTAAGCTCATCGATTTTGGCTCGGGTGCGGTCCTCAAAGAGACCGCCTACACTGAGTTCGATGGTAAGTCCGATCGTTGAACGGCCGCATTACCGGTTTGTCACGGCCACAGCGTTATATAAACACGGCGCCGGTTGACTGAAGACGGTGTTGTTACTGCTTGACCTTTTTTAATTTTAGTCCCAATGAAACCAGAATTAGTCTAAAAGGTTTTGACACAATCAGACTAACTTTATTGACCCCCCCAGGAACGCGGGTGTATAGTCCTCCAGAGTGGATCCGGTTCCATCGATACCATGGTCTCTCGGCTACCGTCTGGTCACTTGGCGTGCTTTTGTATGACATGGTGTGTGGGGACATACCGTTTGAACAAGACGAGGAGATCCTGAGGGGCGTGGTCTACTTCAGACACAAAATATCCCCAGGTCAGTCTGAGTGTGACGTGGGCGCTGCTTGTATCCGAAGATAAACTTCCTGCTGATGCTCTACCGTCAAAAATATGTGGGCAGTCTTATCTGGGCTGTAAGAAAATCCAAAACGGGAAGCTCCTTCAGTTTGTTGTTTTCAGAGGTTCATTTTCTCCTCTTCGTGTTTCTGTCACAGAGTGCGAGCAGCTGATCGGCTGGTGTCTGAGCCAGGAGCCGTCTGACCGGCCGACCTTGGAGCAGATCTTCCTCCACCCCTGGGTGTCGAGCAGCGGCGGACAGCAGACAGACAATAGTGGCATGATGCTCCACAGCCTCACGGCAGACTCTTCGTCGCCTCCTCCTTCCTGCAGCCAGCAGAGCCTCTGATGGTCAGAGAGGAGCGCTCGCTGGCTGCGACATGGACATGATTGACAGCTGTCTGTCAGTCATCTACGACCTCTGTTGGCAGATGGTAAAGCTGCTGCTGCTGCTCCCAGTCTAGTGTTCCTGTTTTAGAGTGCCTTGAGATTAAAAGCTGCTACGGTTTGAGCGTCGCCGCGGTCACCTACAGAAAAGTCGTGGGGGGCCGGAGGTGTGAACAGGTGAAAGTTCTAACCCAAAGACTCGTGGTAAAATCCAGCCTTATTCTTTGGCCGATAGTTTTTATTTCCACACGTCCGATTCACTTTCTGTATAATGTAGTACACAGTACAACGTTTCCTCGGCAGTCGTCCGCGGGGCTGCGACCGTTTTCAATGTTGATCCATTTGTCCATGATTCTGTCCAGTAGTTCAGGCGACGTCATCCGGAACACTGCAATCACCGGGTTCTTCTGAGGCCCTGTTTCATAATGACGTCCACGTCTTTTATCGTGAGAGGGGCTCCGACGTCCCGTTATCGTTGTTTCAGACCTCCACCTTGACTTGCTTTTATGTCTGGTGGGTTTGAGGCTAGAAGATGGCGCCTCTGAGGGATGTGGATGCTAGTATTTTTAGAGCGCGATCAATCAAACGGGCAGCTGGAGTCCCTGGGATTCTGTTCCTGGGACTGTTCAAGGATGCAAATTCATCACGGCCCATCAGAACCGACTTTAGTGCGTCACTCCGTCAAAGCAGGGCATTCATATATTTAACATCGGGCTCTGTGACGGCACGCAAGAAATACTGCGTATCTGAAATCCCTCGACGTTCTCTCTGGACAAAGAGATGAAGTCATAATTATGAGACCGGGCCTTCATGCTTTCTCTCTGAGAGTGTACTCCGGTCTGCAGCGTCTTCAATGGGGGGGGAAATATCAAATTGATATCCATATATCATATTCTGTTCTTATTGTGTTCAATCGTCCAGAACCTGGAAATGTTCCGCCTTCTTCGAGGCAGCACTGAGATACTTTCTTTTTTTTATGTATATATGTAGATGGCTTGTAACAATCAACCTGCTAAAGGACATTTTTGTCCTCCATGTAACCGAACTCCACACCTCGACTGCCCCGTGACTTCAGAAGAGTCCTCGCCTGCTCAAACAGCGGAATGCTTTAAACGTTCACACACCTCCGGAGAGCTGGAACCGGTTCAGGACCCCCAGCTTAAGTCTCAGTTCTGATACCGTTTGTTTTTCCTTGTCGTCTTTTTTATGCCATACCTGACTCAGCTGAGTATGAGTATAAACAAAGTCTCCATGTAGAAGACCTACTTCAATGTTTACTTTTGCCCCGTCAAAGACTTCCCGTCTTAACTACAAGCTAAATGAACAAACCTGATCTCCATCAGGGAGTGTAGGGTACGGAGACGTCTACCTGTGGTTCTGCTGAGTCTCTCCAGGTTTTTCCTGCAGGAGGAAAAACTCGAGTAAGTTGGTTGAATTGTTTCCTCCTTCAGGCGCAGCTCTGCGAGTCCCTGAAATGTTTAGAAGTTGTTGTTGTTGATGCTCTGCCTGCGTTTTTTGGATGGACGCCGCCATGTGATGACGCGCATGTTCTCTCTTTCTGTTCTCCGGTGGTTCCACAGTCGGGCGCCTGTCTGTCTTCTTTCTCTGTGTTAAACGCACACTCAATGCAAATCTTAAAGGTTTTGTCTTTTTTTTTGTTTTGTTTTTTATCTAGTAAAGAACATTCCTCTGCTGTTATTTATTTTTTCTTGTTTCTTTTTGTTTTATTTTTTTTAAGAAAGAAGTCGGGTTTGTATTTAAGTTTTAATTTGTTCGTGTCTGGTGACAGACTTTTATCTAATTTTCTATTGTTAGTTTGTTTTCAACAATTCCTACTGGGAAAAACTGCAATTTTTTTTAATTTCATATTAAACCTTTTTCTATATAAATTTACTTTGATTTGTTTTTTTTCCCTTAAGGCTTACTTTTCTCATTATCAAACAATACTAGATTGTTTTATTAAAAAAAAAAAAAAAAAAAAATATGCAAAGTAAAGGGAATTGTTGTTTTATAAAGGCGATATTTTATCATTTGGAGAACATCCTCTAAAACCACTTCTGAGATAATTTACTTAATACTCGGTGTGTCCCCCACAGGAGATTTAGCGGTCGACCCGCTGTCAGTCTGTAGAAAACGGTGTCATCTATCCACCCCCCACCCCCCAAAAAAAAACGCAGGACAGAATTCAATAAAGTTTCACTCATCACATAATTGGTTATTTAATTTGAACTATTATTACATTTTCAGGCCATTCTGAGCTAAGACTATTATCTTGTTACGCTAGATAAAATGTTACGATGGAGGTCATGGTTTACCCACTACAGCACAAATTGAGTTCTGATCCGAGTCCTTGGCCTTAAAATATGTTGTAGTAAAAAAAAAAAAAGTTTATAGTGTAATATTGAGCGTGGTTATGGATGGATTATCCAATACACGCATGGAAAAACTGGTGAGGTAGATTAATAACTGGTTAATAGAATAATTAAAAACAAACCTTTCCCTTAATTACCGAATGTAAAGCAAATATGAACAAACCATGCTGAGCATGAGTCAAAAAATACTGTTTTCAATATTAAAGCTGGCTTTTCCTTCACAGCAGCATTTCTTTGTTTTCAAATTAAATGCATTTTATTTTTTTGAATTAATCTAAAGTACAGAACTGCATATTATCTTGTGTTGGTTTACACGTAGAAATATAAAATAGTTTATTTTTTCACATTTCTTTAACACATAGCAAAAAATAAAAACAGGAAAACACGGTCTCCGTAGAGATTAATAATAATAATAATACATTTAATTTATAACCCATTTTACATTTGGATCAAATATCAAAGTGCTACAAGGTAAAAGCATCAATAAAAATTATGATAATTAAATAAAAATATGACCAAAAAGCCGATTAAAAGATTAGATCGCAGATTAAAAAGCAAAAACTTAAATAATACCACATCTCAATAAGGTAAAAATAAATCAAATTTAAAATCATGACATCGGAGATATATATATATATATATATATATATATTTATTTCTTTATTTCCGTTTTATGTGTCCTCTATATGTTAAGAATTTAACATGTATCTACAGCGCCATCATCTGGCCGTACGTTGATGATACGATTATATTTAAACAAGATCGACACACATAACTTGTGCGGACATAAAATTCTGAGTGAAACCTTTTAAATAGTAAAACATGGAAGTATTTAAAAAGACAATTTCCATTATTTTGTGGGTTCGTCGGCGTAATTTTGAACAGGCATGTTTGGAACAGCTACTGCTGGGGTCCTTCCATCCTCCAAACCCGGAACAACTCGCTAGCGGTAAGTACAACACAAAAAAAAACAACTCAAATGAGACAGAATAGTTGTTTTTTTGTGTATTATTTATTTTAGTAGACATGTAATAATATGTGGTCCAGGAAAATGCACCGACTTGTATCTGGTGTAAGACATTAATAGGAGCAGTAAGCGTTCTGTAGCACCAAAACGAGGTGAATTCAATTATAATTGAGCACATTTTTAGAATTCACGTGGAGGAATTCTTCACTTTGACTCCCCCAGAAAAAACTAAACACCCTTGGTCATGAGTTCAAGGTTATTTCGCAGTGTTTTATCGTAATGTTGGCGAAGAGGAGGCTTTAGAGCAGTTGTCACGAAAGTTAAGATTACTTTTCGTGTACCAGTATAGTAGGAATTCATCTGATATTCTGAAATCTATTATCTAATCTATCTAAAGTTATAGGCAAGGTTGGAACATTGTTTTGGCTTCAGGGAAATCTTAATCTATAGAATGATTTAATATTTGCCAGACTTTTTATTAAAATAATGCTTATATGGGGTCCGGTAACAGTAGCAGCTAGTTAATAAGGGCATTCCAGATGGCAAGACTCCCCAGCTCCTTCTTGGGGATCCCGGACCCCAAGTTAATCTGCTAATCTGGCCTGAGCTCGGCGTCTTATCTCTAAGGCTGAGCTCTGCCCTCCTACAAAGGAAGCTTATTTCAGCCGCTTGTATCCATGACCTCATTCTTTCGGTCACTGCCCGGAGCTCATGACCATAAGTCGGGGTTGGAACATAGCTTGACTGGTAAATTGACAGCTACTAGTACTTTCAAAGAGGAATAGAAAACACTAAAATTGTGGCCCCCACATTGCTGTGTCCTTTCTGTCGTAGGGGTCAGAGGTCAGGATGGGCCGCTCCTCGAAAGACAAGCGGGACATTTACTATCGCCTTGCCAAAGAGGAAGGCTGGAGAGCAAGGAGTGCCTTTAAGCTGCTGCAACTCGACGAAGAGTACAACCTGTTCGCAGGTGAGACGAAGAGTTCTGAACCTGGTATTTTACGCATCGAGAGTCTGCAGTCATATCAGCATATCAGCTAACTTAAGCAGAGTGGCTAAAGCTAGCGGGAGCCAACAAACCCTGAAGTCCTTCAACAAAGCCAACATGTAACATATGATTGAAGGAGGCGCACAAAGCTTTATTTTCACTTCGAAATGTCATACAACTGGTTAAAGGAGGTCATGGAGGATGGAAGGCACATTCATTTCAACAGGTTAGAATACATACACAATGCCCACCAGCCACTATAATCCTTCAAAATAAAAGCACTTAACTTGCTTTACTCATTATGATTTTTAAACTTTAAAGGGAAAATGGGTATCAGCCGGTCAGAGTTTATGAAAATCGGCTATCAGCAAAGAAAATTGCAATTGTTGCACCTCTAATTATAACTATACTTATATTTCTAAACTCCCTGTAGCCTCGTTCTCAGATTCACGGATGTAAATGTATGAAAAAGTTTTCTTACTTTTGGTTCTGGCTCTGACGATCCCTGACCTCTAAGGCATCTCAGAGGCTACTTTGGGACTTATGCAGGGTTTGGTTTGAGAATGTCCTTTTGAATAAATGTCTGTTTTGCAAGAACTCATGAAGCTTGTTTTCTCTCTCTCAGGCGTAAACAGAGCGGTGGATCTATGTGCAGCTCCCGGCAGCTGGAGTCAGGTCCTCAGTCGGAAACTCAGGTATTTCTTCTTTTTTTTTAAAATTACTCACCTGGACAGAAGTTCGACTGTGCGACTATAGTCAGATTTAATTCCATCGACCAATTAGGAAAAATATATAAAAGCTGTTTTCTTTGTGCAGCCTTACATGTTTGTTACACTTTTTCTGACACTGTTTGTTTGGTTCTGCACATAGAGGGCGGGCAGAGAAGGCAGAGGATGTTAAGATTGTGGCGGTGGACCTGCAGGCCATGGCTCCTCTGCCAGGAGTCACTCAGATCCAGGGAGACATCACAAAGGTTAAGGAATGATGACTTCACATCTAACAGTAGGTCTTCAGTAGTATTTGTGGTCTTCACATGGTTCTGTCTTCATCTTAGGTGTCGACAGCTGAGGAGATAATCCGCCACTTTGAGGGTCACCCGGCCGACCTGGTGGTATGTGACGGAGCTCCGGATGGTAAGATGTTCCCTCTCCGTCTGTCCCTGCCTGTAAGATGTAAATGTTTTCTTTCTTTTTATACTTTATTGCGATGTTTCTTTCACTTTACACAATCAACAGAGACGCTCAAACAATAGTGTCTATTATGGGACACCAGGAGAGGTTTAAAAACTGTCCAATATTTTCCAGGATGGTATATACACACACACATGTATATATATATATATATATATATATATAGGTTTATAGAAAACAAACAACTTCTACCTGTTTGTTTATTGGTAATCCTACACCTTCTTAAGAAGCTCTGTAACTTTGAAAAGTCCGTCCTGTCGATAAAGTTTTATGTATTTGATCTCTGACTGCAAAAAACTGTATTTCTATATCCAATACTTGGTTAATCGTCAAAAACTGTGCAACGACTTTTTTGAGGGTTTGATTGCTTCCATGTTGTTGTCACTCGCTTCAGGGCCGTTACACACGATATACAAAAAAAAAAAAATGTCTGATTGTTTGATCTTCCCTACCAAATTAATACCCAAAATGTTTTCCCTTCTGAATCGTTCCTTTAAATCATAAAACATACTTCATAATTTTGTCCAATTCTTCCCAAAAAGGCATCAGTACTGGACATTTGAAGAAAAAAAAAAGTACATAGTCCGCTCTTTGTTACCCACGTTGCCGCCAGCAGCTGCTTCCTGCCTCATCTAAATAGTTTCATCCGGATGTCGGGAGTTATCGTTTCTCTTTCTGCCTCCGTAGTAACCGGGCTCCATGATGTCGATCAGTACATCCAGGCTCAGCTGCTATTGGCTGTAAGTACCAGCGTGTGTTTTTATCCATCCGTCGAGTCTTTTGGGTCATAATGACGGCCAACCTTTTGTCTCTCAGGCTCTGAACATCACAACTCATGTCCTAAAACCTGGAGGGACGTTTGTGGCCAAGGTGAGTTCACCTTAGGGTTGATAATTCAAATTAAGTTCTGCATCGTAGTTAATTAAAATGCTGTGTTCTGTTCATTATGAGTAGAGGTGCACCGATGCAATTTTCTTTGCTGATCGCAGATTTTCATAAAGTCTGAGGGTTCTATGTTTAAAAATCATAGTGAGTAATGGTTTTTAAGTGCTCTTATTTTGAAGGATTGCAGTCGAATTGAAAAGGCTGGTCCCGCTAGCCTTAGCTGCTCTGCTAACATGAGAGCATGAGCAAAAAAGTGGGAGATCAGGCAATTTATTAAAAAAAAGCAAGTGCTGTGCAATTGGCCTTCTGAGGTCACAGCATGAGGATAACAGGATACAAGGAAATGGAGATCAGGCAATTTGTAAACAGGAAGTGCCATGCAATTTGCTCAAAACAGTCTTGTTGTTCTTTAAGACTCATAAACTACTAAACACGCAATTCCAAGTGGCTCTAAAACGTTGTCCGTTGCTACTTTCAGAAATCTGAATGCCGGCAGGTTGCCGAAAGGTCTCTTTCATGAGAAAATAGTTTTACCATTTTTTCTGTGTAGGTTTGATTGACAGCATGCCCGGCTGCACTAAACCTGCCCTCTCCCGTGTCTCCCAGATCTTCCGGGGTAAAGACGTCACCCTGCTGTATTCTCAGCTGAAGATCTTCTTCAGCGAGGTGACCTGCGCCAAGCCTCGCAGCAGCCGGAACTCCAGCATCGGTGAGTCGCGGGTCGAAGCCTGGCCCAGCTCACGCACCGATACCTCCAAATGGTCACAGTCCAGTGAAAGGAAGTAAAAACCCGAGGCTTAGATAATCAGAATCCAGATTAAAAAACGATTATGTGTTTATTCCACCACTTTCATTCACATCATAATATATGGTGTTTAAATAACATTATAATAACGACTTCATTTGTATAGCACCTTCAAACTATGACAAACCTTTATCTCCGTTTTTTAACCCAGTTATTCTAACCGTCACGAACAGAACAGTAAAAAAATACGGCCATGTATTTTTATGGTCTTCATGCTGAGCATGTGTTCAGCACCTTGTTTTCTTCTCTGCTCCACACTCCGGAGCATTTTCGTTTAACAAGTGTACACAATGTCTGTTAAGGATTTAGACTTAGGCGCTCCGAAGCTGAGGGGCCCAGATACAGCAAAGGCTCGTTCCCTCTGAGTGACGGGTCGGGTCTTTGGATGAACTGAAATTAACTCTGATGACAAACTGCGTTCAACATCTATCTCTCTCTCTGTATGTGTGTGTGTGTGCGTGTGTGTGTGTGCGTGTTTGTGTGCGTGTGCGCAGAGGCCTTTGTGGTGTGTCAGAACTACTCTGCTCCTGAAGGTTACATCCCCAACATGTCCAACCCGCTGCTGGATCATTCCTACGGTACCTCAAAGCCCCTTTTATGGCCCGATCTGGATATGGGTTTGCTATGTACATCCCGGTTCTCCTCTGTCCGTTCTCGGTAACAGGTTCTGATCTCTCTGTCCTACAGATGTGGACTTCAACCAGTTGGAGGGTCCGAACCGGGTCATCGTTCCCTTCCTGGCATGTGGCGACCTCAGTGCTTACGATTCCGACAGAACTTATCCTCTGCAGGTGAGGAGGTCCAACAGGAACGTCTTCTCAAACCAGAACCAGTCTCACTCAGCAATTTATAGCATTCTAACAGCGTAATTATATTTTATGATTAAATGCATCAACAACGGTTAAGATTCTAATTTGTTTCCAGTAAAAAAAAAAATATATATATATATATATATATATATATATATTTATGTGCGTTACAAATTAAATGAATTATTATTATATATAAATATAAAAAAAATATTTGTATACATATATATATTTACATATCTATATCTATATATAGATATAGATATAAATGGTTTTGAAACACCTTTATTTAGACTAGTTTCTGTTTTTTTAGAAATAAACTGTAGGATATTGTTTCAAAGTGATACAACTAGTCCACAAATCCAATGTGACCCCTGCCAGCATTGATTATCATCCACTTTTCTTCTTTCAGCTGGATGCTGGTAAAGAGTATCAGTACACGCCCCCCACCCAACCACCAATATGCCCCCCCTACGAGCAGGCCTGCCACCTCCGTAAAAACAACCTGCTGTCCAGAGAGGGTGACCTGTCCAAATGTCCCAGACAGAGTCTGGAAAAGCCGGATCTTCCAGCCGAATCCACCTCATCCGACTGACCGCGGCTGATTGGCGGGAAAACGAAATAAAGGAATATATCACTTTCCCCTCTGTGTGTCCTGCATAGAGATTGGGCCAGAACACAGTGTTATGATTTTACGGTTCTACCTGATTTTATGTGGAATACTTTGTGTCATATTCTTCGTCCATCCATCTGATGGAAGAGGTGTAACTATTTTTTGATATCAAAATAAAAGTAATTAATTGGATATAAACCAGCATTGTGGATTACATGGATATAATACAGTGGTTATAATTCTGTTTACTAAAAAGAGTTGAACCTACCATTGTGCTTCCATCTAGTTTTTTTTTTTTTTAAAAGCTACTGACTTTGGCTTGTAGGTTTATTCAGCTTTGGAGCAGCAGACCATTTTTCCCCTTAAAAATATTTACCCTCTATTAGTGGAGGTGACTTAAAGGTGCCCTATTCAGAAATGACTAGCTTATTTCACTTTAAAAAGATATTGTTTATCACATCAAAACTATGGTTCTGGTTTTTCCTTCTATGAAGAAAATATTTAACTTATACGCAGGTGTGAAAAAACACTCAAGTCAATTATTTTCTGTGAAGAAATTAAACGACAGCTGATCAGTGGTTCTGTAAGTTACCTATTCCTCGGATAAAGACGTGGCTGAACACACAAAACAGGGAAACTGTACATTTTGTGTCAATCCCACATTGTTTATTTTATAATTACAAAGACGAAAGAGAAACTTAATCCGTGTAAAATTGGACTTTTAAGTCTTTATAAAAAACAGATTGATACAATGACTACCCTGAGAACGCCGCCGTTTATCCTCACAGAGAAAAGATCTGTGGAATCTTGACTGCTTTCTGAAACAGAGAGTTTCAGAAAGGGTTTTTAAAGTCGCTCGTACATGCTATCCTCTCTATCGCTTCTCCACTTTATCGCTCGCATATTTAACCATAAAGATGGCGGCGGCCTTACCAGCCTCGTTTTCGCTTCTTACATGACGTCACCAGAAAGGTGTCCACGGACTTGTGTATACATATTTATCCGTACCACCTTTACCTCACAAACACAACACGCTACTTATTAGCGATTACAAAATTACAATTATCTCATTAACAAATCAAAGTAAATGAATTACAAAGTAAAAAGGCAAAAGGAGCGTTTATCTGTAGAGCAGAATTCACGTCATGCCTTTAACCTCTTAAGCCTTGAGGTAATTTCTACGTTAAGTTTCACCTGAAAAACATACCCAGACTTGAATTAATACAAAACACTTCACAGTTATCAGGTATTTGCATAACCTTGGTGTCTACAGACAGGTAAGACCTTAAAACAAATGTATTTTCAGTGTCAGTCATGTAAATGGTATTATGTACTGTATTAGTAATCTGTGATTAAACGCAAAAACATCCAATGTTTCTATCCTCGTCTGTTTAAAAAAAAAAATAAAATTATTCATAGAGTGCTTTTCATAAATAATCAAAGTCGCTTTACACATACAAGAATTAACATGTTAGAACACAAATTTAAATCATACAAATTTTTTTTTAAAATCAGCGTAGAGGATGCCGTCCAGTAGTCCAGTCGGGATGTGATGAAGGCGTAGATGAGTGTCTCAGCAGCAGAAAAGGAGAGGGACTGTAGTCGGAATGGATTTACTGGATATGTAGGGTCGAATCTCATCGGCGTAGCAGTGGAAGTGGAGACCATGATGATAGATGGTATCGCCAAGAGGGAGGAAGTAGAGGATGAAGAGGAGAGGACCAAGTACTGGACCTTGGGGGACATCTTGGGACAGGGGAGCAGTGCAGGAGGTGTAGTAGTTGATGTAGAATCTACAGAGATTCTACATCTGTAGAACCGGTGATGTTGAGGGACGATTCCAGGCGGGAGAGAAGGCGGCAGTGAGGTCAAGGAGGATGAGGATGTTAAGGTGGAAAGAGTCAGCAGAGAGGAGGAAGTCATTAGTGACTTTGAAGTGTACAAAAATGGCTATAACATCATTATATCACAATACTAATTTTTGTTCAGACAATCTTTAATACAACTGCATCCGACTTGTTGGAAATACAACAACGTATAAATATTCAACTCAGTTTAGACTCTACATTTGGCACAGCCACAACCTTACACTGTGATGTATCAATTTATGTTTTTAAAAAAAAATAAAAATAAAAATCCAGCATACACAGTCAAAAAACAAAAAGCACAAACTACACAGAAGCCTGATTATGGGCCTTCAGCTGAGAAGGACCACACCGACTGGCTGAAGAGATCTGTGTTGCTCTGATTGCTGTGTTTGGTTTTGATTGAAGCCTCTCAGTTTACAGATGGTACCAATCATAGCTCGGTGAACGGCGGGCCTATAATCTGGACCCAGCCTGAGACTGATCAGACTTTGACTTGTGTCTGAGAAGCATTTCTCCACGGCTCACTCCTCCTCAACCACAACCATCTGAGGCTCTGCTGCCTCTGTATCTGGTCTTCTTCCTCTTGCTGGCCTCGTCCGTCCGGTCCTCTCTTTAAGCTCCAGCAATTACCACCTGTCTTGATGTTTCAGACAGCAGAACCATGTCTGATCTGAGCGTGGTAACTGTGATGGATTCAGGAAACCAGAGCTGTTCCTCCAGGTCGAACATCAGATGTCGGTCCTGTAAGTTCTGTCGGGGCCCTCTGTTGTGTTCTGGGCTTCCCTCCAGCCTTAATGAAGGGGATGGTTCGCTGTGTTGGTTTCTGATGTTTGAAGTGGGTGATGGAAGAGGTGATGGTCTCAGCTCCTGTCTTCTACTACTGTCTTTCTACTGTCTTCTGGACTGGGAGATTTCCAGTTCAGTCCCAGCCCAGAACCCAAATAACAAGCAGAGGTATCGGCTTTCTGCCAGCAGAAGAAGGTTGATGGAGTGAGGAGTAGGTCACATACTGACTGTACAAGGAACTTGACACAAATAGGTTCAGTCCGCCGCGACCAAGATATTCTTCTTCGTTCCGTTGCCTGGTACCAAGCCCCCTGCAGGCCACCCCCCCCCTAACCTAGTATTGACAACCTTATTACAGAGGATTTCAAAATAAAGCCAAGTACTGTAGTAACTTTTACAGAATTGGTCCAGACTTCTACTTTAAGTTCATCCTTTTCTTCACAGCAAATATTTGAAAGAAAGTCTCCGAGATGGTTCCAGGAATAGTTCGGAGCCAGAGCCGGACTTAGCGCCAGTTTTTTGCTTTTTCAACAGCCTAAGCACCAGCAACTCCTGGCTCTCAAAACTGGTGCCAGACAAGCACCAACTCTTTGCTGGTCTACAGCTAAGAACCGATTACGTTATAAGGTGACGTAATGGCGTGGCTCTGACTTGGCTCCTTGCCAATGGAATATCAAACAGGTTCTTAGGAGGTGCACGAGTTGAACCAACTAAGCACTTGCACAAGCACCAGCACCGAACTAGCCACAGGTTATTTTTGGTGTAATTTTTGGTTTAATCTATCTAGAGGCGTTAATGACATGCAGGTTTGGCTCTATACATCTAATAAAATAAACTAATTAAATAAACCTCAGTCAAGGGTTGTTACTCAAGATCTTACT
Source organism: Lophius piscatorius (assembly GCA_009660295.1). Taxonomy (NCBI): domain Eukaryota; kingdom Metazoa; phylum Chordata; class Actinopteri; order Lophiiformes; family Lophiidae; genus Lophius; species Lophius piscatorius. The sequence goes on from VRLP01000272.1 coordinate 217,555, forward strand.
TTTTTAATCTCCCAGATTCACACCCATTGCCCTTTTGATAATCACAGCTCTCTAAAAGCTGTTTTCCAAAGAGACATAACTACGTCACTATCAGGAAGCTCTCATTGGAATCAATTTGTGGATGATGCGTCATGGAAGAAGGCCTGGCTTCTACCTAATATATATTATATTATTTCCTTTAAACATATTAATAGAATCTGCTGAGCCAATACCCATATTAGGAGAAAATGTAATATACACATTGATATAAAATGCAGCTTATGTGATGGACGTCTTGAATTTCTTGCTCATTTGTTTTTGGCTCTTCCCATCTGAGAGAGATTCCTGGCAACGCCTCTGCCTTTTTATCTAGTATAATTTTGATGATTTGTTTGGTTTGGAGGAATGTATCATTTGGTCAGCCAGGAAATAAAACTGAGAGAATATTTCAGATCTTCCTCATCAACCTTATTGAAATAGTGGGGAAGATTCAAATTCTTCATTGTAAATTGTAATTAGTTCAAATAATTTATTTGCTCAATTGGTAATTCTTTAAAGCAGAAAGCAATGATAATTGTAACTACTTGAGACAAAGTTTTATTTATATTTAACCCTCCAAACCCACCCACGGAAATGTTTTCGACGATTAACATGTATTATTAACTCTTATACTTATTTTTATTTGTTGTTTTACCTCTAATTTATATTATTTGGTAAGTCATTTTTCTAAATAGATTTTTATTGGAAATGCCGGTATAGCGATACCAGATATGTTCATATATATACATTTAAAAAAAAAAAAAAGGTAAATATTTATGGTTACACGTTATGAATATTCATAAAATCGTAGCAACTTCCTGGTTCTATCTTTACGTTATGACGTCACTGCGCAGAGACTCACACAACCGCATTGTTGTTGGGGGGAAGAGAAGCTCGGGCAGCTGCTGAGCTGTGCCACTTCCAACTGCTTCTTAACGATTCTTACAGTCAGAATTTATCCCAGTCAAACCGTAACCCCCGTAACGAACTCAGTCGCCCTGGATACCCGTCGGCAACTTTCAAGCTTAACTCTGTTGAGCGCGAGCCGCGGCCGCCGTTGGAGGAGCGGACTGAATGTGGATTTAACTATCGCTTCGCTCCACAGGCCGCGCCGCCATTGCTGTTGTCTTATAAGTTGAATTCGTGAAAATACCGAGGTAAGTTAAACCTCTCATTGCCCACGCATTTTTATGACCACTTCACCCTCTCTGGGAATGTCGAAACGCAAAACTAAGATGTGCTCCGGTGAAGAAAACTAACCTTTTACTATGGAAACATTTGTTTCTATAGTTGTGTTGGTCGCCATATTTCCTCCCCCTTCAGATTGCACTAAGACTAGCAGGTACCCTGGTTTGTGGACGGAGTGTCCTAATGCGTTTAATCGGCGACCTGAGAGACCACCGGCTGATGGGAGGACACCGCCTGGTTGTCCTGTCCATTTTCATCACTGGTTTCGGTCTACAGCGCCGAGGCAGGTTGAATTAACCAGATAGATCAACATTGTGGTTCGGTGTAGCGAAGCTAACGTTAGCCTAAGCTAGCACACCCTGCTCAACAGACAGACGGAAAGGGAACGACTTGAAGCTGCAGTTGCTAAACGACTATGTTGGGCAACAATGTCAGCGTCTTCATGTGGACTAGTTGAGTCAACCGTCGGCTTGTTCCGGTCGGTTTGAAGGCGTGCTGCTCATGGCATTTCATTAGCATTGCATTCGCCTTTAAAGTTATTTCATTCAGTACGTATGTGACTGTAAAATACAATGATCTTATGACCAACTGCTGCAAACAGCCACAAGCTGAGGGTTCGTGTCCCATGACTGCCTCTGTGGACATTGTCAAGTGAAGCTGCTGACTGTTTTCAGGACTCAGCAAACTCAATGTCTCAGTGCAGAAAACATCATGCAGAAGTTGCCTCTATCCGGTTAAGTATCTTCTTAATATAATCCCAGACAACACCAGGTACTAGCTGGTCTTCTTTGTCTTACTTGAGAGTAAATTGAAAATATTTGGTCTATCAATATTGGCAAATGTGATCATTATAATATGTTAATAGCTTAACTCTACCCTATTAACATAGGAACGTAATAATAATGCTTACGGACAGTGTTCTGCCTTTGAAAATGTCTGGTGAGAAAATTTGAGACTAGGGTCTTGTCAAGGACCCTATGACATGCAGGCTGCAGCGGCCCCCAACCCTTAGGTTGGGGGACGACTGCTCTACATACTGATCTAACGCTGTTCAGTGAAACAACATGTCTGGTTTGTACATATGGACATGGCAAATGTGTTGACACAAACGTGGGATTACACACTGGTTTTCTCTCATCAGCATCATGATCTTATGCCATGTTCAGAGGCCAACGGGCGTCCTTTAAGGGGGTCGCCTGAAGACGAGCAACATTTTATTTTTTGCTGCGATTCAACATTCAAGTAAAACAATGTCAGAATTTATGACCGTTTGGGTCGTGAGTTCATACACTGTAAATACAACTGTCCCTGGATCCCTGCCGAGTGTGTTAAGTTTAGTTCTAGTTTGTGTCAGGTGAGGTGAAAATGTTGAAGATTGAGCTCTACATAATTAGCGCAGGTTTTTGTTTTATATGCATGCTGTGTGCTAGTTGTGGCTTCACGGGTTGAGAAACTGATGCAAAATCTTGTTATTGTTGCCAACACATCAGTCATGAATTGAAACTCATGCTTTATCTTTTGGGTTTTCAGGTTCCTTAGGACTTCAAAATGAAGAAAAAAAGTCGTCATCAACGTGCAGCGGTGCTGAAGAGAGACTCCTCTCCCATCAAACCGTCGCCCAACCGGGAGACCCTGACATATGCACAGGCTCAGCGAATAGTGGAGCTTGAGGTGGATGGTCGATTGCACCGCCTCAGCATCTACGACAAGCTGGACGTTATCACTGATGATGATCCCACAGCTCAGGAGATCATGGAGTGCAACAGCAACAAGGAAAACAACGAGAAGCCTCAGCAGGTTCTGGTGCGCTCGGTGCGCCTCAAAAACAACCGCCAGAAGAAGAATGCAGCGCTCACGGCCTCGATCGGTGGCATCGGCACACACAGCAGTGCAAGTGGACTGTTGGAGCCAAAGGTTAGAACAGTTGAATACAATTTGCCGGTTGTGCCAAGAAGGCCGGTGGGGTATTACAAATACACGGAGAGGACGGCAGAGGAGCTGGACGAGGAAGTGGAGTATGACATGGACGAAGAGGATTATGCCTGGCTGGAGTTAATCAACGAGAAGAGGAAGAGTGAGGGTATCAGTCAGGTGTCGCACAACCTGTTTGAGTTCCTCATGGACCGCTTTGAAAAGGAGTCGTACTCTGCTACTCAAGGTCAGAGTGACCTGCAGTCGATGGTGGATGAGGATGCTGTCTGCTGCATCTGCATGGATGGAGATGGAGCAGACAGTAATGTCATCCTTTTCTGCGACTCGTGCAACATCGCTGTTCATCAGGAGTGTTATGGCGTGCCGTACATTCCTGAGGGTCAGTGGCTGTGCCGCCACTGTTTGCAATGCCCGTCACGACCTGCTGGGTGCGTCTTCTGTCCCAATCGAGGTGGAGCCCTGAAGAAGACGGATGACGACCGCTGGGGTCACGTAGCTTGTGCTCTTTGGGTGCCTGAGGTCGGCTTCTCTGACACAGTTTTCATTGAGCCCATTGATGGTGTCCGCAATATCCCACCTGCACGCTGGAAGCTCACCTGTTACCTGTGTAAGGAGAAGGGCGTCGGAGCGTGCATCCAGTGCGACAAGATCAACTGTTACACAGCCTTCCATGTCAGCTGCGCCCAAAAAGCCGGGCTCTTCATGAAGATGGAGCCTGTGAAAGAGGTCACTGCTTCTGGTGCCCCCAGCTTCTCTGTGAAAAAGACCGCCTTCTGCTGCAGCCACACGCCCGAAGGCTGTGACCGTCGACCGCTCAACATTTACGAGGAGCGGCACCCAAAAAATGGAGCCTGCCACAAGAGGCCAGACAAGAGGGGGAAGGCTCGGTCCAAGGCCTGGCATAAAAAGAAGAGTAAAAAACCGGAGCCAGAACCAGAACCTGAGGTCACCACCAGCTGTGGCCCCAGTATCACTGTTTCAAGGTAGACAGTCAACCGTAACTCCCAGAATGCATCTCTCACACTATTAATTACTATTAATTAATAAATGATTAATACTGATTTCTCTGTCCATCTTCGTTTCACTTTTGACCTAAACCTAATATGCTTTCTAAATCTGATTTTAGAGGAATGGTTTTAAAGGTAGAAAACACACCGACAGGTGTTCAGTATCATTACGGGTCAAATATAGACAGAAAACTTAGACAAGTAGTAAATCATCTGGTGCACACAACACATTTCAAGTCTGGTGATGCAACATACTGGATGATTCACACAAAATAAGTGATTTCCTTTAACATATAATAAATTATAACTTTCCTAGGATCTCAATAGATCATTATTTCAGGTCAGCATGCTAGGTGGTCTTCACAGGCAGACCTCCGCTCCTGATGATTGAGACCTCGTTCAAGATCCACATTTTTATTTCCCCTCAGAAGGGGGCATATAAGCCAACAGCTGTCCATCCATATGTGGCAGCTTTGATTTGCGGTGGGGGTGGGGATTATGATCTATTCATTCACATCTCCTCATAACCACTATACAGATTTAATGCAATTTTACACATTTTCTGTAGAGGCCCAAAAATGCATCAAAGGTGCATCTAATAATCAGTTTCTTCATTATGCTTTCATTGTTTTTTCACATTTGTCGTTTCATTCACCATTTTTACGTCACTCTGTTTGATATAATGCTGTGATGAAGGTTAAGGCCGGTTGACAATCAGTACCAAATGTTTTTTTTTCCAGTAGGAAGGGCAATCTGTGTCCTTGGACACAAATGTTTAATTAAAAATAAATTGAATATATGCACATCACCTTTAGAGACATTTTTTCCCTGACCAGTCTTTGATGAATTCTTCTATCAGCAAGATTATCCTCATTATGGTGATATCTGTAACATGTTTATATCATAGAAAAGACATCTTGTTGGTCAAGAGACATTAGCCGTCAGGTGATCAGAGAAATAGCAGCTATAAAGGTATCGATCAAATTTGTTCCTAGGCGATTCCGGCAAAAATAAGAATCCTGATTATTCTTTTTCTTAGAATTGAGAGCACGATTCTCTCCTCAATTTAAAATTTTTTGTTTTGTTGCACTGAACTGTGCTATGAAATGTTAGCGCTCTTGGATTCTCAGCCCCCCAAGCTGTAGTAAGGAGACTGCCGCTATATTACGCTAATAACCCCAAGTGACAACAAAAATACTCTTCTAACAGGATGGAGGTTCTCCAGTATGCGCTCATATCATATATCATGTCATGTCACAAGTTCACCATACCCATGAGGCCACCTTCTAAACAGGCCTGGCTTCTAACAGTGAGTTGGTGCACAGACTGTGCATGGATTTACACATGGCTCTCTTTCCCCTCCTGAGACTAGGGAACACTTTGTGGTGATTTTTATTGGTGAATTTGTGTTTCTGCGTTGCTGCTACCATTGCCGACCGTTTCTTTTTAAAGTGCCTGTTATTGACTTTCATCGTATTCTTTGATTTAAAAAAAACAACGTGCAAATCTCAGAAATGTAAGCCTTTCCTTCAGCAAAAGCTCAGTGTAGTTAGTTCATCTCAGGTTTTCTTCTGGATTCATTCCGTCTTTTTGGTTCATGTTCTTCCCTCACACCGGCAGACTGCTTTCCTCCTCAAGTCTCCGCCTGTCTTGCTTGTTACTTTTCTGTACCACAGAGTCACGTGATCTAACGCCGCACTCTCATTGGCTGTGGGAGAAAAGCACGGGCGCTGCTTTGCTGCAGCTTGTGTTGAAATTATATCGCTTATACGTCTGAATCAAAATTGAAAATTTTATTATTAACCCCCAAGCCCGAGATCAAATGTAAACCGTTTGCTGGACCTTGTTTTAAATCCCCTTATCCCCTGTTCATATTGCCCGAAACAAATGGTGAGAATGTATTGATTCATATATTTCTCTGTTTACCTGTGGGTCAGTTTTGACACCATCCTGAATCAGGTTGCGGTTCAGAGGAAACGTTCGTTTGTTGAGCGTCTGCTGAGCTACTGGGTGCAGAAGAGGCAGTCGAGAAATAACGTGCCGCTGATCCGCCGTCTGCAGGCCAACCCTCAGCCGGCCAAAACCAAGCAGATGGTCAGTGCTGCGGACGCTCAATGCTTCTGTCTGTTAGTATTATCCTGCAATGTATTTATCGCTGGAAATAAAGGTTGCGTCTTTCTTTGCAGACCCGTATGGAGACGAACAAGGCACTGAAGGAGCAGCTGAAGGAATGGCACCGCCTCCGCCACGACCTGGAGCGAGCTCGCCTGCTTTTGGAGCTCATCAGGAAGAGAGAGAAGCTCAAGAGGGAAGAGGTGGGGTAATAATGACATTACATTTCCCTGTATGGATTAGAGTCTGGATACCTGGCCCGATGCCTGACGGGCTTGGCTGGGTTCTGAAAAATATTAAAAAATTCCGTCGGGCTCGGTCAGGTCAGTTTGACCTGATGCTTTGAAGTTGCCTTAGTGAAAACCTAGTGTAACAGTAAATGAGAAGAAGTGGAGATTCTGTGCTGGCCTAAGTCATTTTTCAATATTGGAGGATGTTTTTGTAACGTGACGGCGCATTCAGGCTATTTGTAACATTTCAAGAGGTAAATTCTCATGTAGTAGTTGAGCTTAAACCACGGAGGGCGTCAAGCAAAACTCGTCTTCGAGAAGGTTTAAAATGACGAGAACCGCGGAGATGCAGGGAAATCAAAGGTTTGAGGGATTTGGATGCAGTTGTGGTTGTAGAGTCGAACAAAACAGTTCGTCGATGGTAAGACTCCCAACATCAATAAATCCCCTGCTGGAGACGGTGTGTAATGTTTGTGTTTGATGTGTTACAATACCAGCTCTGCTGGTAAGGAGCTAAAAACCCTTATTGCGGTCTTTTACTCTGCCGACATGATTAATTTGGGTAAACAGACACAGAACGGTGACAACAACTGTGACGAGGGTGAAAACTCTTTGCTTCAGTTAGTCTGTTAACTGTGTCGGACTTTGGTCGGGTTCAAACATAAAAATCAGAAATGCTGGTTGAGCTGAGCTCTACTATGGATTCCACCTCCAATTTCCGGACATAAACCAACAACCCCCTTCATACAAAGCCGCCCAGGGTTACGGCTAAAGCTCAGTTCACTCTTTCAGGCTCAACTTTAGGTAAAAAATGAATAAACAAAGTCGCCTTTGGAAATGTTTTTTTTTATGCGTTTTGACAATTTGAATAAAATATTTATTTGTATTCATCCAGACTTCCATTTCTCACAAGCTGGATTGCTGTTGTGAAACTGTGTTAATCTCACAAATCTGACCACTTGACTGTTTCTGTTCCACACAATCTTCTGACAGTCATTAGCCCTTATCAATAAGCACCGATCCGACAAACGTCAACATTCATGCAAAGTGGAACGCAGTCACTTTTATACACCCTAACCTTTAACTATCACTCCCACATGATCCTGTTGAACCTTTGGGTGAGTTCTCTGACTCCGTTCTCCCATCAGATGAAACAGCAGCAGTCGGCGCTGGAGTACCAGTTGACCCCCTTCAACATTCTGCTGAGGGCCGTGCTCAGTCAGCTGCAGGAGAAGGACCAGTACAGTATCTTCGCTCAGCCCGTCAACATCAAGGAGGTCTGCCGCCATTTCTCTACTCTGTTAAAAAACAATGTGCTTCAATGACACTGACACAGCTGAGGATCTGAGACCACCTGGGTCAGCGCATGTTGTACCACATGAGGTTCCTTAAAATGGCTTAACTAGATCAGATTGTCCAGGAATTTTTTTTTTTTTTATATCTGTCCAACAGATAAAAAAGTGTCGATAGAAGGTGATGCTCATGTATAATTCTATTGTATAAGTTATGCCAGAATTGGAAGCCAACTGAAAAATGTTCGGCGCCTCCTCCATGTGTTTATGTCCTTTTATCATTAAGCAACCAAAGCGTGGACCATGCTTGTTTCAAACCCGAGTTAAAGATCTTTGACATATTTAGTATCTGCCCAGGTATACAGTCGGTGAAGATTGCTTCTCGGATTTTGATATAATTCCTAGTTTTTATTATCAGTACTCACATTTAAAATGTATAGATATGTTTGTTAGCAAACTTAGGGCTACTAAACATTAAAAGCAAGATTTTTCTTGTGCAGAAACATTTGCGGTAAATGTTAATGGTTGGGTAGAAGTTTTAAGATAATGCATATTTGAAATAATTCATTGTTATATCCCCGATTTAGTGGTAATAAGTAATCTCTGGTTTCAATTAAGTAAATGAAGTATTGTTTGTGACACTAAACATTTTACTGGGGGTGGCTCCATGTAGGGCAGAAACTATTTCCCTGCTAAGACCAATCTGAAAATCTCAGAATGTAACGAAGAACACTTCTCTCTCATTGATCCCTGTGATCATACAGGGACATGGAGAATATAGAGTAAATTTCACCATCTATCCCCTGCAGGTTCCTGACTACCTGGACCACATCCAGAACCCCATGGACTTCTCCACCATGAGGAAGGGCATCGACGCTCACGAGTACAGGAGCCTCGAGGAGTTTGAGGACGACTTCGACCTCATCATCGCCAACTGCATGTCGTACAATGCCAAGGACACCTTTTTCTACAAGGCAGCTCAGCGGATGCAGGACCACGGAGGAGTAATCCTCCGCAGGGCCCGAAGGGAGGCCAACAGAATCGGCTTTGACTTCCCTAGCGGGTTGCATCTGCCCGAATCCCCGAAATTGGAGGTGCCACCCCCCTTCACGTGGGAGGACGGTAAGTCAAAACTCAACATCCATGAGTGGATGACAGTGTTGATGATAATCTAGCAGTTCTGCGTTTTGTTGAGTGCTGGTCCAAAACTTCCAACTTGCTATTGCCATTTTTCATTCTTTTATTGACAAAGTAATTAGTAGATATTCAAAGGTTTGACGGTTGAAATATTGATTCTGTAAGTTTGGGCTGGGCGATTAATAGTGAGAACGACCCAAACTCGATTCAGGCGTATATAAAGACTTATATCTGAAGGACAATGACTCTGCAACATTTGAATTCATTACATAAGCTGCGGCGACGCCAGCGCCTGGACTTTTTCTCCCTCAGCCAATGAGGGTGAGGTGTTAAATCACATGACGCTGAGGGGAAGAAGCAAATGTTGCGGGGCGAGAAAGTGACCGAGATCAGGAGAGTAAGGCAGTCTGCCCCCGTGAGAGTAAAAAGAGCCGTGCGTGGAACAGTTTCTTGTGGAGAAATTGTGGAGTGAGCAAAAGAAAGTATGAAAAGTAACAAATCATGTTATCCATTAAGAGCTGAGACAAATCATTTGCCTCTAACAACCTGGAAGTCAGTAGGACGCTGATGGAGAAATGAAGGACAAGCTTATTTGGACACCTGGAGCTGCCGGCGCGTGACTGCCGGTACTGCTGCCAGACCAGACGGGGAGGCGTTTGTTTTTCCGACATATCTGTGACCTCCACAACAGATACAGAGCTGCAGTAGTGTCCTCTTTGGCCAAATAAAAGTGGTTGTTATCGTTTGGGTGAGTGGTGCATGTAATGATGTAGAGAGGAAAAAGACATCCGAACAATTTGAACCCAGGTCAACTTGAGTGGGACAAACCCACTATGTCCTACAGGATGTCAATTGACTTTTCTGCAGGGAGTTTGAAATAAAGAAAAGCCTGCGAGAGTTTTGGCTGTTGATTAAGGAGACATGTTTTTTGGGTGCTGCTTCACTTTTATACTACCTTTACAAAGGATTTATAAAAGGTTTACAATCAGGTTTTTAATTGTCTTGCAAACTCTGTACAAGTCATTAATAAATGTTCAGGGACAGATTATGACATAGCTCACAATAATCAATGTCTATTCACTATTTTCACTATATCAAGGCACTGCAGCATTTTCTATTCTCAGGCTAAGCAGTACATATAAAGACGTGTGCTCACTATTTGGCAAGCAGCAGGTCTCCATTAGCCTCAATATAAAATTAGTTATAGCAGTTTACTGATGATTCGTACAGAGCTGAAAACTTTATAATTAGTAAACTTGTTACAAACCATTTATGAAGCCCTAATAAAGATATTCTTATTGCAAAGCGGCACCGTTTTTCTCCCCTAACCATCCCTTCCTGTAACTATTCCTGTAGCATTGTGTGCCTAGCTGTTTACTTGTTCATCAGGAAGAAAAGAAATGCCAAGCTGCAAGGCAGCTCCCAGCTCACATGCTTGTTACTAGGTCGGTCTGGTTTTTAGAGCAAGAACAGGGATTCTCTGCATTCATGTGACTTCATTCTTCCACTGTATATTTAATATCAAATCATTGGTTGCTGCTTTATTGATACTAAAGGTTTCCTGCATTGAACATTGAGTCATTAGAGAGTAAGACATGAAAGCAGTTTTACTCTCCTATTGAATTCCTTTGGAAATGTCATGTGACCTGGAGTCACTGAAAGCCGTTCAGTGACTCCAGGTCACTGAACGGCTGATATGACCCAGATGTACCATAATAAAGACGTTTGACTGTCTCCGTCTCTCAGTGGATCGTCTGCTAACCCCGGCTTACCGTCGGATGACCCCGCTTGAGGATCAGCTGAAAGAGCTGCTGGAGAAGCTGGACCTGAGCACAGCCATGAAGCACAGCCCGTCCCGCAGCAAGAGGCTCAAACTGCTGAAAAAGACCATCATGGAGGTCCGCAGCGAAATGAGCCTGAAGAAGCCGCTCCGAACGCCATCGCCCGCCGCCCCAGAGCCCGACTCATTCCCCGTCGAGTCTAAGGAGATGCCTCTACCTCAACCCCCGGCAGAGCCCTGCTCGCCACAGGAGGAACAGTCTTTAGCTCCGTCGACAATGGAGCTCTTAGCCTCACTATCGCAGCTCGACACCCCGTCCAGCAAGTCGGAGCCGCATCCTGTGAATGCCAGCAAAGCCAGTGTGGACCAAACTCCCATGGAGCTCGACGCCGACACCTCTACCTCAGTGCCTCCTGACACCCTCAACGGGCACATTCCAGACCCGCTGCTCCTCAACGGGGACCTTCACACTGAAACCTCTGGTGCCTGTAACAGACGGACCAACGCTCTCTTCCGCAAGTCCAAGAGCGCCAGCCCCCAGAAACCACCCAAGTCCCAAGAGGTATCATCGGTGTCACCAGCACCCATGGGTGCAAAAACCTTCCTGTCAGTGGTGATCCCGCGACTGGAGACGCTCCTCCTTCCGAAGAAAAGAAGACGGATAAGCAGCGCCGACGGCGAGGAGGAAGAGGAGGAGTCGCCAATAAAACGTCTTGGCACAGGTACCCACCGGCAAATCTTGAGATAAATTTGCTAAAACATTAACTCAGATGTTACCGTAAAGAAACTGACCTATGACCTATGTTTATTCACCTTTTCTTCAGGAATGGCGAACGGTTTTGTTGTGGGGGAGGAGGAAACGTCGATGTCTTCTCGCCTGCCTGAGCCTCGGCGGCGCTGTGCCTCCGAGTCAAGCATCTCCTCCAGCGGAAGCCTTCTCTGTGGCACAAGGTGAGTTCAAGAGGGAGTGAAGGGAGAAAGGCAGCTCACTGATGACTAAAGTAGTTTATTCCAGATCAGGTGTCATTCGTCCATCATTTGAGCCGGAGAACAAAAATGGGACTTACAGTTTAGTCTAGACGTATACTTATTTTCCCACGGACATAAACATGTGAAACCTAGAACAAAAATTGAAGGTAGTGTTGTATAAAACATCTCTATGTGTAATAATAAAGGTTCACGGAAGGCCTGGTTTGATGAAACCGGTCGAACTCCGTGCTGGTTACGCGCACACCAAACATGAGCTGCCACGGCTCCGAAACATCTCGCAAGTAAACCAGAAAAAACAAAGCTCGCAATTTATTACTCCAGTGAGGACAGAATAGACGGCGGAGGAACGACGCCCGAAAAGGTTCGGCACAACGAACTCAAACACTCAAATTAAATCATCCCGGGGAGCATAGCAAACTTCCAGGAGCTAACGTTAGCGTAGCTGCTAATGCTAGCCGAGCCCAGAGCAGACCACGAGCCCGCTGAATGTACGTATCTATGCTGTCGTTTCTGGTTTTTAAAGGTAAGGACAAAAGAAGCTGCGGTGGAACAACCCTGAAAGTGTACAGGTCAGAATACATACACAATGCCCACAAGCCATACTTCCACTGTAATCCTTCAAAATAAGAGCACTTAAAATACATCACTCATTCTGATTTTTAAACTTTAAACAAAAAAGAATTGGAATCAGACAGTCAGACTATGGTAAAGATTGGAAGATCGGCCGAGAAAACTGCAACCGGTTCCCCTCTTTGTAATAATGAGACTCTCAAAGCCAAAACAGAGAAATGAGTCTCGCAGGAGAGAGATGAGTCATCACTGTCATCATGTGGTCCAAAACTTCTCCTGAGCAGGTTCAGCTAAGTCACTTAAGTTCAGTCTAAGGTCCCGACGCTGATGTGATGCCTAACCTCCTCAGTCTGTTGATACAGCTTGTTAACGTCAGTAAATAATTTTCAGGTCAGAGACCTGCTGACAAACAAAGTTGTCCTGATACACGTTACGTGTTCTGGTGCATAAATGCTGGGTGACACTTAGGGTTCATGCTGGCGTGAGCTCAGAGCTTAAAGGGTTAAAGAAAGTTCACACTGACTATTTCTAAACCTTTTGCTTATCAAGCTCTCCTCTCGTCTCTTCCAGCACTGTCATTTTGCCCAAGAGCGGAAAGGGGCGGCCGCAAGCAGTTCGACGGAGCACCGTGGATGACAAAAGCGCTCTGATGACCTGCATCGAGAACGGAGACTTCACCAAAGCTGCTCAGATCTCTTCAGGTGAGTCTGCAACGCGAGTCGCCCGACAAATGTGCCTGAACCGGCGTCCTGCGTTTCGGATCGTCTGCTTGCCTGTCTGCTGTTACTAAACGTATGAGAAGTCGCTCTGCTAATTCTCTTCATGTGCCGTCATCCATCGATTTCTATTTCCTTCTCGCTTTAGTTTTCTTCCATTCCACCTGTGTGTCCAAGACTGTGAGTTGGATTCTTATTTAAGGCACCTGAGGTTCTGAAGTCTTGAGCAGGCCTGTCCAAATTATCAGGTAACAGTCGGATGGCGCCTAAATGAAATAAGTTGCAATCAGTTTTGCAATAATTCATAAAATCGCTTCAGTTCACGTATTTTAAAAAATACCAGATGACCCCAAAAATTCCATCATTATTTTCATGCTGTTTTCCCACCGTTGGATGATTGACTGGCGCCTGTTGATGACATCATCTGCTCGCCCTTACGTCTACTAACGTGAACATCATGGATCACTTAGTGCCTGACAAACGACTGCGCCGCTGTGGACAGATTCTGGGTTTGAAGCCAAATCGAAGCCAAAACAAGTGGGTGTTACTGAAGCTGAGTTAGTTATTTATGTCATACATGCTCGGGGGCAAACTTCTGTTCACGAAGGCAAACAGTCTGTTTGACCTGGTACCTGTGCACCTTCTGATGATGTCACGTTTATGATTGTTTATTTGATTGGGTCGATACTATAATTGTGGGATTGAGGGAAAAGAAAACGATGAAATGGTTAATCGCAATTATTTGAATGACAATTAATCATCAGCCAGAGTTTGACAATCGTGACACACGTCTCATGACGCAATCTTGAAAATGTGAATGTAGAGCAGGGCTGACGTCAACGTTGACGTCAGCGTTGACGTCAACGCTGACGTCAACCCGACAAAATGCTGGTCAACTGGAATTTAACTTCTCAAAACAATTGATTAAACAACGGGGAAATAAAATCAGCATCAAGTTTATCAAGTTTACACAACGTGAAGAGCAATTCAAGTTAACACACAACACATATACATAACACATATATAACACACACACACACGTATATAACACACACATATATAACGTACACGCACACACAACCGCGCACACGTATATAACACACACACACAACCGCAAACACGTATATAACACACACACATATATAACATACAAACACACACACACACATAACAGAAACAAACACATACATAACACAAACATATATAACACACACACACGTACACCCGCACACACATATATAATACACACACATACACATGCAAACACACATAATACACACACACACACACTCACACACTCACACATATATAACAGAAACACAGACATATATAACACACACACATATATAACACACACAAACAATGTACACCCACACACACTCACACAAATATATAACACATATACACACACAAACACACACACATATATAACACGCACAAACAACGTACACCCACACACACTCACACACATATATAACACATATATACACACACATATATAACACATATACTCACACACACTCACACACATTTATAACACATATACTCACACACACTCACACACATATATAACACTTATACTCACACACATATATAACAGATACACACACACATACACTCACACACACACAGGATGGGCGAGTTCAAGGTTGTGAAAAGAGGAGTTTGTATTTCCTCTTATCAGAATCAGTTTTATTGGTCGTGTAAATCCATACCAGGAGTTTGACTCCAGTTAACTGAGCTCTCACGGTACCAACGTCATATAAATCATTTTAATTAAATAGACAAGGCAATAAACAAATATACCATCTTTAAACAAATGGAGATGATCTTACAGGCGATATACATTTAAATATATAAGTATTAATATGTATATATAAAGATATATGACAGTTGGAGGTAGTTATTGTATAATGAGGTGATCCAGGTTAATGTACTGACACTGACACTGACACTGGTCTGAGTGTTGCTCAGGTTGATGGCCCGTCTCTTAAACCACACAGTTAGAAACACAAGGACAATTCTGTTTAGGAAAATATGAAAGATTTTTCTTTTTTTTTAACACAGTATAAAGTTTCTTCAGAAAATAAAACACATTAAGTCAACAGATGTTCCTCCTGCCTCCAAAGAATTTAGGAGAAGAAACACTTACAGCATCTGTGGGAACGAGGGGAAGACTTTGAAACCATTGGTTCTGAAGGTCCACCCTCATGCTAATCTGTGTGCGTGTGTGTTTGTTGTATGTGTGTATGTTATATATATTTATATGTGTGTGTGTTTTATATATATGTATGTATATATGTATGTATGTGTGTGTGTGTGTTTTATATATATATATATATATGTGTGTTTTATATATATATATGTGTGTGTGTTTTATATATATGTATGTATGTATGTGTTATATATTTATATATATATGTGTGTGTGTGTCATATGTGTTATATGTATATATGTATGTATGTGTGTTTGTGTTATATATGTGTGTGTGTTTTATATATATGTATGTGTATATATATATATATGTGTGTGTGTGTTTTATATATATGTGTGTGTGTGTGTGTGTGTGTGTGTGTGTGTATGTTTTATATATATGTGTGTGTTCAGCTTCTGTCTCCTGTCATGGCTGTGGCAGTTCTTCTCTTCTGTCTGTTGACTGAAAACCTGATAACTGGCTGTTGTTGTTCCTGTAGAGGTGTGGAAACCCTCCGCTGCCTCTCCAGTTGTTCTGGAGCCTCTTAAACTAGTTTGGGCTGAATGTGGTGGATGTCCCTCCTACCCGGGCCTGGTGAGTGAGTGTGGGTCTCATCCCTCTGTGTCATCTGCCCCTCTGCCATCCTGCTGTCGCTGGTGATTTGTGCTCACTGCCATGCGGGAGTTTGCAGCTTGACAATGGTGGACTGCTTGGAGTGTTTGTGGGGCTGGCCGCTTTGCTCAGAGCGTGTTTCTGGGCTGGACCCGCCTTGCATGCCTGTGGGTCTCGGGTGCGGGCTTTTTTTTCTAAGGGGCCCACTGCCAGCGGGATGTTCGGTTCGAGATGGTGCCACTCAGTCTCCACCCCATCTCTGTGTTTTGGCCTTCACAGATCATGGACCCCAGAGCGCAGAAGAGGGTGTGTCACCAAAAAGGGGTGGGGCTTCCCCGGCCGCCGCGGGACGTTCTCAGAGCCGGAGAGCGGATGCGGTTCAGGTCCGCCGAGAAACTCTTCCTCGTCCACTTCTTCGACAGCAAGCGCAGCTGGTGAGGAGCCGCTGAAAGTAGTCTCCCTAAAGTCCAGTAGTGGTGTATCCGGGTTAGCACAATAGAACCAGGATGGCTGCCGGTGCTCCACTGGTCGCTCCGCGGGAGGAGAGCTGGTTCTGTGAGCTCTCTCCTTACCCTCCCGTTTTGTTTTCGCCGCTCGCGTCGCACCACCACGTAGGAAGAGTTACCGGCGTGGAACCAGCCGTCGGCCGAGTTGATCCGGGTTTACTGCGGCAACGCGAAGACACTGAAAACAGGAAGAGGTCCGTCCCGTTCCCCCGCGGACATCAACTCGGTGGGCAACAGAAGGCTGCTGGTTCTGGAGTGATGAATTCCTGGGAGGAGGGACTGGAACCAAGGAACACCTCATCGGACTTTGGGATTTATAAGTGGATTCATTATTTTTTGTGGCGACGTTTCATTTAGAGCGGGTGCCTCGTGTCACGGGTTCGATTCTAGCCGTCGTCGCTTGACACCTTTTCACGTCCGCCTTCAGTTGTCCGGCAATACCGGCCCATGAGACCCAGAACATCTTCCCAAACTAACATTGACTGGTCAGATTGAAGCCAAAGACGTTTGTAAAAACGTGTGGATGTGTTTTTACGCCTCAGTTCTGACTCCGGGGCAGAACGAGGAACGAAATGAAGCTATATATATATAAATATAAATATATATATATATATACATAAACAAGTTAAGAATGTGAATGAAATCAAAATCAATCTAAAGGTCATTAAAGACAATCAATCTTTAAAAGTAGGTTTTAATATCAAGGTTTTAGCGTCCGTCCGTTTTAGAGGTGGGCTTCACGTTCTGATTCTTGACTGCTGCTGCTTTAACTCAATGTGACACCACCGCGTGCTTCAGTCGAGTCAGAGGAACCGGGTCGGTTCAGGAGCCAGAGGAGGCCTCGAAGGTCCGGATGTTCACTGACGTGTCTTCTCTCTCTCCTCAGGCAATGGCTTCCTAGATCCAAGATGGCTCCCTTTGGGATCAACCACGCGTTTGACAAAGTCAAGCTGACGGAGGCACGCTCCTCCTGCATCCGAGAAGCTGTGCGGCTGGCCTTCAACCGGGCTATGGACCACCTGCACGGCGCCAGGAGAGAGCTAGAGCCAAGCGCTGGACTCACAGTCACGGACTGAACCCCCATCCGCCCAAACCCCCCCCACCCGCAATCATCCGTCTGTCGTTTGTCCGGTCAGCTTCTTGTTTTTCCTCAGCATCAAAGCGGGATCAGCCTCTGCCTCATTTCTTCGCACAGGAAGCGCACACTCGTCTCGTTTACCGGGTCCTGCAAACTGGAACCACATCGTATTCACGTCTCCCCCGCCTACCTTCCGCCCCCCCTCCCCCCAATGTCCGATATACTGTAGCTCGCGACCGCCGTCTTCTTCTGTCGAAGAACTATGCAACGAAAACGACTCGGTTAGCGGTAGCAAACAGTTTTAATAAAAAAAAAGAAAAAGAAAAAAAAAAGAAAATCTAACGTGGGCTGACACAACCCACCGAATGTGTCAGTTGAACCCTGACCTCCTGAAACGTGCTGCAAGAACGCTGCAACAGTCTCGGCGCCATGAGAAAAAACAAACGTCGGCCCGTGCGCGCCCCCCCCCCCGGCTGCGGCAGCTCCTGTAAATATCCTGTCCAAGGCCCGACACTAATTTATTCACTCCCTGGGTTTGCTTTGGTACACGGCGTTCAGATATTTATACGGAGGTGGCGAACCGCGTGGTCACCGGCACTAACGGTGTCGCTCTTTCTGCTGGTGCTATCTCTACAGAGAGAACAAAAAAAAATACAACAAACCTGCTTACTGTAACAAACAATGTTTTTTTTTTTTTTCTTCAGTTCCTTTTTTTTGTTGTTTTTTTTTTTACAGTTTTTTTTTTTGTAAGTTATTGAGTTCTCAAGCTTCGAGGTGACTCATCATCGGCATTAATTTTATTTTGTGTCTGTGTGCATCTTTTTTTCTTTTTTTACATAAATGTTTTTACCGATACTACTTTTTTTATTTGTACATATTTATATGAAATCTATATAGATGCTCTCAAGTCTAAAACGCCTAAAGTGCATCGTTCACACCGAGAAAAAACCAAAAAGTCTGCTCCCCACGTCTCCCACTAACGCGTTCTTGTTTTTTTTTTTGAACAGTAAATCTGTGTTCTCCAGGTTTTGGACCTTTTTTTTTTTTTTTTTTCTTCTGTTTTTTTTGTGTGGTGTGATGCGTTCAAGTCTCCTGCAAAAATCGTCACAGAATCAACGTTTCCACCTGAGCCGAGAGGGGGGAGAATGTGCCTGTACTAATTTATTGTAAAGCAGAAAAATGTGTATGCATTACTTTATAGAGAGTATTGTAAGAAAATACTAGAGGCCCTTCCTCTTCTGTCGTTCTGTTTAATTTTTTTTTTAATTGATAGCATTAAATCCGGGAGGTGAGGTGATAGTGTATGATTTTTTTTTCTTCTTTTTTTTTCTTACTTTTTCTCTATTTTTTTTTTTTCTCTGGGTAGTGATGGGTAGACTTCTTGTTTTGTTCAAGCCCTCTGGATGTGGATGTTGTGTGTGTGTGTGTGTGTGTGTGTGTGTGTAAATAGATTTGGTACTTTAGCTGGAGTCTCTGGGAAAAACCACAGTTATAGCCGACAGGAGTGGAAAACCGGCCGACGGCAGGCTGGTGGGATTTTTTTATACAAAAAAAAGAAAAGAAAAAAAAGAAGAAAAAAAAAATAACACTGAAAATTAAAATATGTTATTGAATCACTGATTGAAGGCGTCCTGGTTTTTATTGTGAAGCATGTTAAATAAACGACAAGTTTTTAGGTTTCATGACCGTCTGAGTCCTGCCATATTAAATAAATATAAAGAAAATATTGATAAAAGAAATGTATTTGTGTTAGAAAAGTTCTCAAACTGCCTCATGGAGGTGAAATCGTGAATGTGAGCCAGGATTGACGGCGCCTCTCTGTCTCCCTCCCCTAACAGTCGGAACCTTGGAGTCGACTTGAGATAAACTTCTCCTTCCAGAACTGCCTTTTTTTCTCCACCTCAGAAATCTCGCCCTTCTGCCTCCATCACGCCTCCTCCTGTCCTGCTGGAACGCCGCAGCCGCCTCCTGATGGAAGAACATACAGAACTCTGCTGCTCATCTCCTCACCCACACCGCTACTGTCCTCCAGAACCGCCACTGGCTCCCCTTCTCCACAGTGCATCCAGGCCCCCTCCACCCTCACACTCCTCCCTGCCTCCTCTGATACCAACCTCCCCTCTACTCCACTGAGAACCCAACACCAGACCTGTTTTTAAGAACCATAGGTTCCTGTCTTCTTCAAGGTGTTCCTCAAACACAAGTATATGGAATATAAATACACAAGAGAACAAACAAGAACATTAATGTATAGAAAAGCTCTCCAAGGTCTCGATGGATCCCCGCCCACGGATCCCCCCGGCATGACAAAGTAAATATAAATGTATTTAAATAATTAGTGTATGCATATACCCACAATAAGTGCGAGGATGTCTACATTTCAAATTCTTTAATTAACCTTAATAATCTAACGGTCAAATATAAGTCCTTAGAAAGATACCCATAATTATTATTATTACATTACATATTCATATATATATATAAGCACTTGAGCTCAAAGAGATTAGATCCAAATGTAAAGTGTATTATTAATTAAATGTATTATTATTACATTTAAAGTTAAACACGTGACAATCGGCTGCTGAGAATCTCTCCTGCGCTTCATCGCCTGACCACAAGATGGAGCTGTTGTTCTGTCTGACACTTCTGGCTACTGGAGTTCTGCAGACTCGCAACACTTAAAGCTCCGTGGAAAGTTCTGAACTGTCACACTAAGATGGGAAAGACAAGCCGTGATCCACTGATCAGCCAAAAAATTAAAACTGCCAGCCTCATTTTGTGGTGGTCCTCATTTTTTTTTTTTTTTAGATGAAAACAGCTCCTCGATGAACTTTGAGTTCTGACCCCCCTCCATCAGGAAGATCTCTGCATTTAGTATTTGGATGGGACGACACGGGCTAAGCTCACCCCACACACTTCAATGAACCTTGATTGTCCATGACCCTTTTTTAAATATTTTTGCTCCGCCCCCTTTTGCCACAGTAACAGCCACGTCTCCTTCTGTAGTGTGTGAGGAGGTCCGAGAACACATGGAGAAGATCTGAAATACAGAAACTCTCCTCCTTCAAGTTCTGAGGTCCACTCTGGTGGACTCTCCTCTGCAGAAAATCCCACAGATGTTAGGTCAGGTGAGTGGGGTGACTGTTGCAGAACTTTTTTTTTTATGACCCATTCTGAACCATTCTGGGGTCGATTTTGAGGAATTTGAGGATCGTTCTCCTACTGGAAGGTCCAACCACGACCCAAAGATGTCAAGGGCATTTGGAAGAAAAAAGGCCCCGCAGCATCAGAGATCCACCATCAGACTTCACAGAGGGTACGAGGTGCTTTTCACAACAGCTTTCTTTCTTGTTATAACACACAATTGTAACGATCGTGGGTATTACAGTGAAGACATTTCTTCTTAAAGGCGGCCAATAACTCTGAATGACCCTGAAACCTCTAAACCAGGACCGTTTAATGTTAGATCATACGGTCGGACTCACACCAGACATGAGGCGTCAGCACCTCGGGACCGTCGCATTGGTTCAGGCCACAACATCAACCTCCTCCACCAATCTGAAAACCGACGGCTGGATCTCTGTCCTCTGCAGAAGATCCACATGGTGCTTCTGATAGTGTGTCAGTTTTCATCTGAATGATTATCCCTCAGCCTCCAGTAGAGGACTGTGTGCTGCTGCTGCTCCACTTTCCACACTTCATTATCTGCTGGAGATCCGTGATTATTTTGCTGATGACTCATCATTTTCTCTTTAATTAGCAGCAGATATCATCCTGAGCTCCTCATACGTCTCAGCCACACGCAGACCCTCCAGGTCTCTGGGGGTTACAATGTTTTGAAGTTGGAGATAATTATCCGTGAATATGGGTAATTAAGAGTGTCCAGCTCTTAAATAAACACGCCTCCTCTGCGCACACACACACACACACACACACACACACACACACACACACTGTTGATGCTGCAGAGTTTGAAACAGGAAGACTGGCTGACGACGTCGGTTTGGTTCGGTTCTGTTTCTTCTCCAAGTTCAAGACAACCAGACGGTTGAGGTGTTTTCTGTCGGTGACTTAAATACCTCCGGAACCAACTTATTCAAGATCTTCTTTTTCCTCCGTAACCAAATTTGCCGTTTTATCCGAAAGAGGTCTTTCCACTCACAGTCGCTTCTAATGAAATCACACGTTAATCAAATCCCAATAAGAAACACGCCATCGAAGTGGCTCCTTATCAAATACTTGTTTCTGAGTCGGCCAAATGATGCGTTCTGTCTGGACCCGAGATCTTCTCCGTTATAACAGATGTGTTTGTAATAAACTCAAATATTGAAACTAGAAAAAAGCCCTCACATGGTTTTAGGAAAGATCTATGCAGATTTCCCCATTGAGTATCTGTCAAATAAAAGGAACAAAAGGAACTTTTGAACCTGAGCCCCCAGCCCCACCCCAAAAGGAACATCAAAGGAATGATAGAATTGTTGAAACTGAGCCCCGGGCTCCACCCCCAAAGGTACATCAAAGGAATCAAAGGAACTTTTGAAACGGACACCCAAGCTCCATTCCAACAATAGATCAAAGGATCTAAGGAGTATTAGCCACATTGTGACCTTCGTAACTCATTGTGACTCGTAACGGCTTATTCTTCTATTTATTCTATCTACATAATTGCTGTTAAACACGTAACGTCCCCGACATTTTGCAATCACAGACGCACAGGAGTGAAAACATGACGTCCTTGACGAAGGGTTGTAAGTAAAACTGAGCCGACACACTTCAAATATCTCTTTTCTGCTGTCGTCCACCCGTCGCCGCCCTAAACCCTTGAGCACCTGCACCCCATTACTCATCACCCCCACCTGTGTCTCGGCTCCAGGAGGAGGTGGGGCCCCTAATAATTCAATGGACGGCTCATCTACTTCCTACCGGGGGTCTAGGAAGAGTCATTCCCGTTTCTCCTGTTATTCCGCTCCTCTGATTGAACAGTTCATTTTTCTAGAGTGAACATTTGCTCACGGGACAAAAACAGTTGCTCCATAACGGACGTCTCCTTCACCATGAATATGAATCTCTCGCTCTGCTGAATGCGAGACAGTGGAGGAGTAATTACGCAGTAATTACGGCTTTATAATGGAAAGGAAAAGCTGTGTACTCGGGCCGTTTACGTTTACAAAGAGGTTACGGGAACTTCACCTGTGTTGATGAGCTGCAGGTGATGTTTTGTGTTTGTAGCGCCGAGGCCAGTTTGAGTTCAACTTCTTTCTGATCCCGACTGGTGGAAGTGAAGAAAACACAGATTGTGTGAGTTCTAGTCTTTGAAAGTTAGCGTTGACTAACCATCTTTTTTATTCATCTCGTTTATTTTCCCGGGAAATTCCGCCGCTCATCCTTCCTGTTAACGCCGTAACTCAAAAACTATTTCATGGATCATTTTCAAATTTGATATCGACATAGACTTTAGTGTGAGGAAGAACTGGACTGATTTTGGGAAAGGTGGTCGTATGTTTCTAACATTAAGGGGAGCTTAATGTTTCCAAAACTTTCAAGTCTGTCTTTTTTAATTAATTTATTCTATATATATGTGCGAACAATTGGGAAACTGAATTTCCCCATGTGGGTGAATAAAGTTTCTTTCCGTCAATCCATCCGTTGTTTATGTAAGTCGTGGATTATAAATAAATCGTACCCGCGTCTTATTTAGTCGTGGCCAGCAGATAATCATCTCAAGATAAAAAAGTATTTTATCTTTTGAAGATTATGGTCCTTCAGTGTCACCAGAGGGACTCCGTAGTTTTGCTTTAACCAAATGAAGAAGTCATTGGATTGGTTGGATTTAATTAAAAAAAACGTTTGATCCTGCATATTTAAAAAAAATAAATAAATAAAAATGCCGGTGGAAAGATGAATTCCTTATTCAGAGATTTTTAACTTATTTTCTCCCACTTATTTAAGTTAAGACTGTTCGCTAAGACATCGTGAACGCATCGGGCCGCATTCAGGCGTCTCCGGCTTTTCTGTTTGACCCAACCAGCTGTTATTTAAACGGACACCTATAACTTGAGCCCGTGACGGCGAGAATCTCGTCAGTCTGTTTAAACAGGCCGGCATCTTAATCGGAGCAGAAGGGGCTTCAGGCTTCATTGGAAGCCCCTCCCCCTTTAACTATGGCGAGAGAGAACGGCGAGGGGCCAGCTGATTGACAACAGACTAATTAACCACTAAAGCGGCGCAGGAAGAGCAGGCACCTGCGTGGTCACTCCAAGAGCAATTACCTCCTGCCAATTCCCCCGGCTTCCTGTTCAGCCGGCCTGTTCGCCACAGAGAGCCTAATGACCCGCTAATAACACGAGTCCACCATAATGAAAATCAGCCCTCCCTCCTCACGCTCCTCCTGATGCCGCCGCTAGATCACCAAAGCCGGGGTTTTGACCTTCCGCCACCTCGGATCGCTGGGAAGCCGCGCGGCTCTGGAGAATATTAGAAAAGAGATGATTTCCCGAAGAGTCTGTTGGTCTCAATCCTCTGAGAGAGGAAAGAGTCGGCGGTGAAAAAGAAAACAAAACCTGCTGTTTGCGTTTTTATTTGTCTCCTCTCATCTGTCTATAACCCTTTTCCACCAAAAAGAACCCGGTGCTAGTTCGGAGCTGGTGCTAGGTCCATTTGGATGGATCCAAGTCGGAGCTGCGCCATTACGTCACCGTATAATGGAACCGGTTTTTGGCTCTAGACCAGCTAAAAGTTGGTGCTTGTCTGGCGCCAGTTTTGAGAGCCAGGATCTGCTGGTGCTTAGGCTGTCGAAAAGCAAAGAACTGGTGCTAAGTCGGGCTCTGGCTCCAAACTCAAACCAGCTCGGTGGAAAAGAAGCATCAGTCCCAGATCATCACTGGGCGGGACCGGATGAAGGTGCTGGGTCCACCTGTCTGGACACATCAGGCTAAAAGTAGCTGCTACCAAATGTCCAAATCAGGGCTGGTTAGTCGGAACTAATGAAAATCCAGTGGGTGAAGATTTTAATGGTTTCATATTTTTTTGAAGGACTGTCTTAAGAAAGATTTCCTAAGAATAAACTTGTGGCTGGGAAGTAAACAAACTTTACTTTGAAGTGGATAAAATATTAAATTTTAGATGAAAATATGGGTAAATATAATATAAACAAGATAGAACTCCTCGAGTTGATAAATCTGCACTAAATTTGGACAAAATCCGACCAACGGTTGAGAAATTATGTCCGGAAAACTATTTGAGATAAACCTCCACCTAGTGTTAGAAATATACTACCGAGCTTACCCAAAATCAATGCAGTTCTTCCTCGCACTAAGGTCTATGTGGGTATAAAGTTTGAGAGTGATCCGTGAAGTATTTTTTGAGGTATGACTGGAAAATAGTGTTTATCGTTAAAGACGAACTACTTGAGTAAAATATAATTTACAGAAAGTAAATCTCCTCAAGTCAATTCATATGTAGCAAAGTTGGACTAAACTGGACTGATGAGAAGTAAGTTATGTCCATAAGACAGTGTTTCAGTAAAAAACTCTAACTAGTGAGTAAAATATGAAGTACTTAAGTAAAACGGGATAAAAATGTGATGAAATGGGAAATTATTTCAGAAAATGTATTTTTTTTATTTTTAGAAAAGTGAGTAAAATATGAACAATTGGAGAAAAATATGATCTTTACAAGATAGATCTCCTCCAGACGAATCATGTGCACCAAATTTGGACAAAATCGGACCAACAGCAGTGAAATTATGGCCCCGAAGCTTTTGGCGATGAAGCAGCAGCATGAAAGAACAAGATGGATGGAGAGAGAGTCAAATTTAAAGGCAGCAAGTTGATGGCGGTGGGCGGAGCCTGGAGGTCACACACTGATTGGATGATGAGGCCACGTTGAACATCATCTCCAGACCACGAACCCGGTGACTGGGAGTGAGCATGTGCCAAAGGTGAGGCCAACAGAGTGTTACGAGTAGAAGCTGTAACCGTAGTGCACCAGAGGATAGTCCTTCTGACTGAACCTCGCCAGATCCCCATGTCCGAACATCAGACACGACTCTGGGCTCACAGCAGCAACAGCAGCAGAGGTTACAACGATGAAGCTGTTGTAAAATGTTCCGAGAACATCGGGTGTGTGTGTATTGTGTGTGTGTGTGTGGGTGTGTGTGGGGGGGGATGTCATCTTCAGACGACTCGAACAGAACAAATTAATATTTATAACATGCACCAGTGAAACTGTTCAGAGGAAAAATCTGAATCAAATTGGGCTTATTATCACTGTGTGTTCAAACACAAACACACACACACACACACACACACGCATGCACGCACACACACACACACACGCACACACACACACACACACAGTCTGCAGTAATGGCTGACAATGATCAACAGGCAGTTACACTCGGAGAACCTGCTATTATATCTAATGGGATGTTGGACTATAGTTTTTGTTTGTGTGTGCGTGTGTGTGCGTGCGTGTGTGTGTGTGTGTGTGTTGCGGTGAAAGTGACAGTATATTTTGCCGAGGTATGAATATTTTATAGAGTGAACTCATTAGACGCTTGGCCTCTCGGGAGCTTCGGAGGAGAGTTTGTTTTGTTCCAGATTATTTGCGTGATGAATTATACATCTCTGGGATTCAACAATACCAAAACAACGCCGCCACAATTAGACGGAGGGAGGAGGGCTATATTTACACGCCACACATCAAAACGCTGCCTGGCCCACTTTACTGCCCACCGCACACGACTCACTCTAACTCTGCTCTTAAGTAAAGGAATCATCATTATTATAAAAAAGTTTGGCCACACTTTTGTGAGAACTATTTAAAAACGAGTGCTTGATGTTTAACTAGGGCTACTCCGTCGTCCCCGACAGCAAGGTTTATATAGAAGCCCCCAATCCCCTGCGTTGTACAAGCAACCCCCCCCCCCCGACCGAACTCCTCAAATGAAACGTGAAATTATATTATTATTTCTAATTGAATTAAAACTGTGTTTTTTCATAAAAAAAAAGAAGAAACTCCCCCTAGTGAGTAAAATAAGAACTGTTAGAGTAAATATGATATATACACGATAGATCTCCTTGAGTCCAAATTTGGACTAAATCGGACCAAAAGATGAGAAATTAAAGAGCGTAAAACTTTGTGATCAAACTTCCCCTAGTGGTGGAAAGATGCGTCCAACCTTTCCTTAAAAATCCCTTAATCTTCTCCACGCACTGAGGATATAATACGTTTTTTTTTTGATTCTATGAGATTCTCCCTATCTATATATTATCAACTGATTTTATACTAAATTGGACCTAAATCTCCCCCTAGTGAGTAAAATATGAATTGTTAGAGAAAGAAAAATGGTACAAGATGGACCAATTATGACCTGGAAACTGAGGTAAAGCTCCCCATAGTGGTGGAACAACACAACCGATCTTTCCTTATACCAACCCAGTTCTTCCTCACACTAAGGTCTATGTGGGTATAAAATTTGAAAATGATCCGTGAAACAGTTTTTGAGTTATCGCATTAAAACGAATGATAATTCCATAAAATCCCCCGACTTCTCAGAGATGTAATTGAACAAATCCAGTTTTCTAAAGTTCCGTGAGTGTGATTCCCAGCTGGTACAGAAATCCACTCAATCCCACCTCTGCTACAGGAGCAGCTAAATGTTCTGGGGGTTTCTGTCCCTCAGCGTGAGAAGAGGCGATGAGGTTAGATCCAATCTCTCTGCCGAAGCAAAGAACCTATATCGTTAAATGACATCATAAATTACCATATCGGGTCTTTTTTCTCTTAATAACGCTCCTTTTTCATCATCGGGTCAGAATCGCTGCTTCTATAAAGATAGAGAACCTGCTTTTGTACGAGAACGATGAGGGATTTGATTCAACCCATAAGAACCAGGAGCCGTTTGACTGACAGGTGGTTTAAAATAGATAGATAGATAATTATTTCTGAATTAAACAGCACTTCTTTTTTTTTTCATTTTCTAGAATATAAATCAAGCTTGAGATAATTTTTTCTTGGGAAAACAATTTTCTTTCTTTTCTCTTAAAAACAACATAAATCCAAAAAATGATAAATATGCTGATTAGGTACAAATGCAGAATTTTCTTGTTCCAACCCAAAACTCATTTCACATCAATTTTATTTAAAATACGTTCAGAATAGTTTAAATGTAATCCTCGCTAATAAATTACTTTAACTCTTAAACAGACTGGACGTTTCTTTTCGGATCAAAAAAACAAACAAAAGCTGAAGATTGGAACTTCATTATGAATCAAAATGTATGAATCCGTGAAATCTTATTTTTATAGTGTTTATATGGTTGGGACATTCTTTCAGGACTGAGTTTGATTAAAGTTCTTAGAGTTTGATTCTTTCGTTACGAGACATTATTAAGTGGTTGTAATGCACTAATGGATTAATTAGCCTACAAACTGATTGTCACATTTTTGCCCAGAATGAAGAATTAAAAAGATTCTTCATGTTAATGTTGGTTGTTTCCGACACTAGGGGGAGCAAATGAATCGACTTGAGGAGATTTATCATCTAATGCATCATATTTAACTCTAACAATTCATATTTCACTCACTACCTGGATCTTTTGTACAAAAATTACAGTTTTTCTGACATAGTTTCAATTTCAATTTAATCAGGTTTTTGAAAAAAAGGGATATTACTAACTCCAATTTAGTCCAAATTTGGGGAATATGAAACAACTGGAGGAGATCTAACTTGCATATATCACATTTTTGATTTTGGCAGTTTTTCATTGCATATTCCCGCCACTAGGGGGACTTTTAGGAAAAATGCTTTTCAGGCCGTAATTTTTCATCATTTGGTTCGATTTAGACAAAATTAGGTGCATATAAATCATAGCAAGGAGATCCACCTAATTTTTTGTCATATTTTACTGTAATTTTTTTATATTTCGGTCATTTAGGGAGGGATCTATCTGGTAGGTAAATCTTATTTCGCTATAATTGTTCATATTTTACTCAGTGGGGGGAGGTTTTTGTGTAAAACACAGTTTCCCTTAGTGTCTGAATTAAGATAATATGAATTGACACAGTAAAATTCTGTCTTGTTTTATTGCAGAGCTCAGAAGAACTAGTTAACTGTATTTATCTAAATAATTGAGTCCCTTTTGGATCTGATCTTAGATCAGACTGCTGACTTCACATAAACCGTTAGGTTGAGTTTTTTAATGAGTCACATTTAATTTGAGGAGTTCAATCAGGGGGATTTCTTGCAAGACGCAGGGGATTGAGGACTTCCTTGGGCTAAAACCTTGCTGTAGGGGGTTCGACAGCGTGATCCTAGTCATAATAAGTGATTTTGTTCTGCAGAACCTGTGATTTAGAGGCAATCCAACAGCTCAAATTCAGCTGGACTCCAAACTATGTAGGTAACATCATGATGAAGATCAGCGCTCACTTTATTATTTCGCCGTCTCTATCGCTGAGTGTGACGGGTGGGCCGGTCGGTAACTGTCAGTTCATCTCCAATCTCCAGGCTCTATTAGAGAGCTGACAGGGCTGCGAATGGGCTGGAGGCCCTCTGGCCTCGGAGCAATCACCACGGCCATTTCACACCCTACTGATCCTCTCATCTGCTGAGGAGACGAGAGAGGGGCTCCCAGAGGGCCCCCTGAGGCCCCCGATGAAGTCCTGACCTCACTCTACAGAACCCAGCGGATTAAAGAAAATGCAGCTCCTGCTTAAAGAGAAGATAGCTGTTCAAGTTCCTCGACAGAAAGGTCGGAAAGTTAAGTTGTACTTCAAGACGAGGAAATTTCATCTTCTTCTAATTCTTCTAAACTTCCATAAAACCGGATATTTCCTGTGAATCTTTTGTGTTAAAATGTGGGGTGGTACTTCACGTCCATTTGATATGAGAAACAAATTAGTTGGATAATATTCTGGGAAAATTATTGAACTAATAAATTCACAGAAAAGTTTGTTAATTTTGAAAAAAAAATACACTTTTTTTTGGGTAATTCCGAATTTATTCTCATAATTCTGACTTTGTTCTCAGAATTCTTAGTTTAAACTCAAAGTTGCCTTCCCATATGTTTCACTTACTCATAAGTGGCCCTAATCCTCTATTATATATACTATTACTTTATTTCATAGAAAAATAAAAAATGTTTTCTTTTATCATTCATCTTTTCCTCATTCTCTGTCTTCTCCGAGTGAAATACACTTCGTCCCTGTTGAGTCTTGGTTTTGCAATGCATTCTGGGCGATCAGATCACCGGCGGACAGCGAGACACATCGATAAACACGAGCGTAAACGACCACCCAGGCTCATTGAGATCCGATCACTCGAACGGATGATTGACACTGAACTTTTGCTGCAATGGTCCAGTAACCTCCGTATCCACGCCCTGGTTCTGGCGGTTTGCTCGTTTGACGTTTTGGACTCTTGCGACTACTGCAGTAGAGGTTGCTGCCTGTCTCGCCTATATCTGTCTTTTCTTTACGGGTCAACTGTCACACTCACAGTTTGGGTTCCAAGCGAGTTCTCAAATCGGGCTTGTGGGCCCGCCTCCTGAGGAAACCCAAACAACATCACTTAAATCAGCCTTCTAGTGTCAGACTGCACATAAATCATTGTTCTTGTTCTTACTGAGCTAAAACAACAGTAACAACATTAAGTAGAGCAAACGTTCTCCGGCTGCCTCATTTATAGATTTATTTAGCTGATAATTTTTTATTTTTTTATTTTCTCTCTGGACTCAGGACTGTTTCTTAGTCTAAGTGGTCAAAGCAGATGACCGCCCACGTCTGCTCCGAGGCTTCTGCCGGTTAAACAGCAGATTTATAGACAGTTATCAGTGAATACAGACGTAAAAGCTCACGAGCGAACTGCTCGCCTTCATTAAAGGGACAATCTGCATTTTTTCACTTAAGCATTTGGCTTGTGGACGATTTGGAAAGAGTAGATGTTTGGTCAAGCCAAACATCTGCAGGAAACTTCGCCTCAGTTCATCCTGACAGATTTGTTAGATTTAAAAACTGGTTGGTAGCATAGAGCGCTGTCGCCTCGCAGCAAGAAGGTTCTGGGTTTTAAATCCTGGACTGGGGTCCTTCTGGGAGTTTTGATGGTCTGCATTGGCAGGTGTGGGTTTCCCTCAGGCTTCCTGCAGGTTTCAGCGAACTACGGCTAGCGACACGGACAAAATCCAATATCACGTTGTTTTTTTTTTACAAAATACCTTGATATTGTGACTATATTATGGGCAGCGGTGAAAATCCAATTTCAGCTGAGAATTCTGCTTCGCCCGAAACTGTGCGTTACCGAATAGACATCGAAGGCATCATCCAGTATACGGCAATGCATTATGCTACCAATAGCTACGTTAGCGAGCAATCCTGCCTCAGTCAACAGAGAACATTTGTTCTGATTGGATTTGTTGTTCACACTTTAGCATTATCAGAGTCGCCAGTCACTGTTTAGAAATAGAATAAGAGGGTCTGAAACGTGGCGTGACAAAGCGTAACTGAGCTCATCAACAGATTCTGTCTGTCCCAGACTCTGGCTCTGCTCTGTGACGCCTTTTTCCAATCACACCAAAATCATCCTGTAAGCACTTCATTCCTTTATTGTGAAGATTTGATCATATTACTTGGCGTGCACTGAAAAAAGATTGCATTTCAGAATCTCGCTTTCTTCTCGCTATAATGGATCAATGGACACAGGGAAAACCAGAAAGACCGGTAGTGTTAGGAACCGAGGCAGGAACAGAGTTTAGGACCTATTTGCAGAAACAAAATGGAGGCGGAGTCAGAGCAGGTGTAATTTAGTCATTTAATAAAACACAGAATCTAAAGTCCAGAATCCGAAATTCCAAATGTCCAAAAACAGGCAGCGGTGAAAACCCGGTGAGCAGTACATAAAACACAAAAACTAAAGAAAGGCAATATAAGGTTAAACAGATATATATATAAAAAAAACAGGACAGGAAGTGTAAAGCTACTCAAAACAACCACGAGTAAGACTTTCAAAGTTAAACAGGAAACAGAGCAGGACGATGAAAATAAACCTTCAAAATAAAAATAGAAAAACAAAAGTGAATAAATCAAGAAATAACTCAACAGTCATGTCAGAGGTGGATTCGAACCCGGTTCTTCCTAATTTATGATCTCTAAAGGAGGAAAAGTGAGCGTCCGGCTCAAAGTGGACGGACACGCCATACTTCCTGCCATAATCTGAAACACATCATGTTGGTGAGTTTTTGACACCACATCGCCCGTTGGTGTTCTTTTACGTTTGTCTTTATGTCCAACCGGTTCTGAAATGGTTAACTGTAAAGTGAACCTCACCTCTTAACCCAATATCAGCTGGGATGACCATCCCGACCCCGCGAGGATACGCACTTATAAAAAGTGGATGGAAACTTTGGAAACTCTACAAGAGGAACTTATCCAGCAGGGGTTCCAGCAGACTTCATTTTTCCTGATGTTCTGTTGGTCAGGAGTGTGGGTGGCATCAGTACCAACGACGGTCTGTGCACGAGAACGCCGATTTAAATCTGTTGTGGGTTCATGATAACCAACAGAGAGAAAAAATACACAATTAGTCAGTAAATAACAATCTGCCGCCAGACAGAACCTGAAATGAGCTGGCAGAAGAGACAAAGGAATTGCAACATTCGGTCCCGCTCGTGTAATGATCTTGACTCAGAGACCACTAAAAGGACAATTTTCCTGCCCTGGCTCTAATGTGTGATACTCATCAGCTTCTCTGCCTCAAATGGAAACCGATGCGCCCGCTCTCTGCCTTCTTCTGGAGGATGTAAGAATTTCAATTACCTCGCCTCAGTGGCGGCCAATCTTAATAACTTTTTTTCTTAATTTGTGTTCACGTCAGCGTAGCATCCAGAGGCGTTTCCCCTCACAGCGGGCTGGCAAATATGAGACCGGCTCCACTTAGCTCCATCAGAACCCCCCCCCTTCTACCACCCACCCTCCCTGCTAACCGCCCATCTCCTGTGGAATAAAGGTCAAGTAATCAGGCATCTGGAAGGACAGCTCATTTGTCATCCCTTGATAAATGCGTCAGCGGCTAATCTGTGGAGCAGGACCCCGACGCGTCGCTGCAAACAGAAAGGTTAACCGATTCAAAACAAGAAAAGGATGGAGGACAATCGCAGAGAGAGCAGAAGCTAGGCGGCGGGCGGGGGGGAAAGAAGAAGAAAACTTGATTTGATTCAATTGCTTGGCGGCAATTGAAGGACCAATGGATTATGGGAAGGCTCCGACAATAACCTCCACCCGGCCGCTAAATGACAGCACACTGCAGCGAACATTAACTGTGACAAGACATTAGCGGCTATGAGGCGACGCGACTCACTGTGGGAAAGACAAGCTGCTCCCTCCATCGCCTCCCTCCTCACACTCCCTTCTTCTCTGCCTCCCAACAGGTCCTCCTCCTCCTGACGGCACAAAGTCACCTTGGTTTGGGAGCGTTTCACTTTCAAGGGCCCAGCAGAGATTTGATATGAAACAAAGAAGAGAACTTTGTTTTTTAAGGACACGAAACGTTAAAAGCTCAAGTTATAGGAAGTAAAGTTCAGTTGTGCCATGATCAGTGTCTTCTCAGTTATATGTCCCTCTATGGGTCGGTTCCTGGCTGGGGGCCCATGAGGAGTTTGTAAGTCCTCCCCCGGTCGCCGGTCCACCATGTTTTCTTCAATGGGCCGATTCCTGCTGAGGGTTCTCTTTCCGTGTCCCACAGTTGGCTTTCATTTGGGGTGGGAGCGCAGGTCGGGTCCTTCCTGCTCTGTGGGACCTTGGGGCATTCTAGTGGTTTTAGGTCCCTGCTTGCCTCCCCAGAGGGTTTGCATGGTGTTGTTGCAAACTTCAGCAAAAACAAATCCATTGTCAATCTTTTACACACACACACACACACACACACACACACACACACACACACACACACACACACACACACACACACACACACACACACACACACACACACACACACACACACAGTTTTCACAGAAGTGCATAAATTACACAGTCAGTGAGTTCCAACCGCATAAATAGTTTGAATATGGAAAGAGAGTTATGACTGACACCTCTACTCACCTGCAACGCTGAAACAAGTCGCTGATGATGTCGTCTCAGAATCGTGAGCCGCTGGCTGTTTGGCTTTTCTTGACTTGTGAGATGTTTCTGGATGAGCCAAGTTCAAACCAAATCAACTCGGAGCTCCTCATTACCGCTGATTTATGGGAGTGTATTTGCATAATCAGTGGGCATGTAGGGACCTATTTCCTGCAGAAACACCAGATGGATTATCCCCGTAATAATCACCACTTATGAGGAAAAAAAAAAATACAGGGGCATAATTGAATTAGTGTTTATTAAATTTAGATTGAGTGGAATTATTTTCTCCTGTCTCAATTGATGGAAATCTGAAATTTTCTCAAAGATTCCTGTCTTTTTTTTTTTTCAACATCTCAACACAAGCAGTCTAAGAAAACATCTTCATCGGTTTAAAAACACACGCGCAGTAAATAAAGATAATACTTTCAGATTATAAAACTGCTTTGTCACAGCATTGAAGAAGCACAAATTGAAAAGCAGACCCTCTGAGAAGGAGGGAGACTCTCGGTGCTTTTCAATCACAAATTACTCGAGTGTTTTTCTGTCCTAACCTCCGCAGCCTCTGTAGGATCGATCGGCCCGTTCATGCAGATCAGAACCGCAATCAGCTCTCAGCTGTATTTAGTTCTGTCTGAAAGGAAACCTGTAAAGAAGCCGGAGGGAATTGGCTAAAGTCAAATGGTGGTTCTGTCAGGCCAAACAAACGTAATGGCTCCATGATTAACAGGTGAGCCATGTTCAAACCTCAGACCGACTCAGATCTAATCATGATGTTGTAGGAGGTTACCTTTTCTCTCCGGTTTGTTTGTTTGTTTGTTTGTTTGTTTGTGACCCGAGGTAGATTCTGTCATATCCTTGAGGTGATTACCGTTTTGGAGATCTTATGTGTTTCACAGAACTCAAAATAAAATTAAATATAGTAATTAGCTGCTTGGATCAGTGACGTCACAATGTGGCTATTGCTGCATTTTTCCCCTTTGATTCCTTTGATGTTTCTTTGGGGGGTGGAGCTAGGATCTCAGTTTCGAGAGTTCCTTTGATGTTCCTTTAGGTGTGGCACTAGGGGCTCAGTTTCAAGAGTTCCTTTGATGTTCTTGTTCCTCTGGGGCTGGAGCCAGGGGCTCAAGGGGCTGAAAAGAGATGCTGAAGTGGAAGGTGCATGAGACCAGCGGCTACCAAGTATTTGGGAGATTCTCAGAGAGTTTGTGGAGTTGTCGGTAGACTCAGAGGCTTGAGACAAAACCTAGTTTACTGTTGTGCCTTGGTGAGGATTTACACTCTCTGATTATTTTTATTTCTAGTTAATACATATGATCAGACTTAATAGATCTTCCCCTTTCATAAGGTTTCATGGTCTAACACAATGGCTCCCCAGGGGTCCTTCTTGTGGCGTAGGGAGTGGCCGTAGCTATTTTAGTCAAGTTTTTTTCGTACAATACTAGCACACACACCGACACACACTTGAACACCGACGATGGGCGGCGCCACCCTCTTTTCCCCGTGTTTCTTCTAAAACCAAAGTCACCTTTTAACTGAGCTGCCAATCACACATGCACACACGCCGCAGCGAGTCAAATGACTTATTGATCAGCTGATTCATAAACACGGCAGGAAAATATTGGGCTGTACCACATTTGCATGATGGAATGCACATTGAGTATCTGTCAGCCTCCGCACAAACACATTAGCATATTTTACGCCTTCAATTAGCTCCGACACAATTGGTGACTGAGTTTGCAGAAAACAAACCTTAGTACAAGGTTACTGGCAGAGTGTGTGTGTGTGTGTGTGTGTTTACAAAGTGCAGTCTAAGCAAATAACGAGTAAAGCAGCTGATCCAATGAGAAAATGACAAACTAAATGGAGGTTTGATTGTTTTGTTCGACAGCGTTTAAGAATGTATTAATTACACAGTAAATTTAAGTGAAGGCGCATTAACCCGCGGGCCAGCGGGGCAACACCAACTTTAGAAAATACCTGCCGTCAGCTAGTAACGATTTACGACACAAACTGCTGTCTAGACTTTAGACGCCACAGCAACATAGTCCTCCTTACAGTTTCCACGCGGCGCTGAAGGCATCTTCAAAATTTTCAATCGGACAATCTTCCCCACCTGCAAACTGTAGATAAATATATATCATGAGGAGCTGTGAAACGAAACCTAATATGGGGTTCAAACACTGGTGGTGGCGGCTGATGACTCTGTAGAGGCGGATTAAATTCAATCTGAGACGAAGGGCAGGTGGAGGAACCTGCTAGCGGCGGCGTGAGTGGACCAGAAGTATCCGGAGGATCGTATTTAAAAGACGGATAGAATGACGAAGTGTACATCCAAAGTTTTGAAAATTCTTTTAGCTTTTATTGGTCACTTGTTATGGGAAGTGGTAAATAAGTTTATGAATACAAGACTATTATTATAAGAACAATAATGATAATAATTATTATTATACCAAATTACTAAGTCGAGTGAAGAAATTGCATACATATAATAAAATGACTTAATATTACAAGTTCATAAACTTTTTGTAGTCACATCTTCTTCACACGCCGTATTAGTAGTATTAAGTATATAATACTTAAATAACCTTAATTCACCAATTCTACTCTGCTTAAATAAATAAATATGGTTGAATTTTTTTAATTCTAAAATGATATCTGGATTTTAGAGGTGGGACCTGCAGAAATAATGACATTTAACTCAGCAAATGATCTTTTCCTGCATGAAACAGAGTCGGGAGGAAATAAAGTGTTCAGGAAAAACGGTTGCTTTCACAACTTGAACATATCCTTTGATAAAAAGAAAACCTGGTGGAGATAAACGTCTTTAAAAATCGCTTCAACAAATGATAAACTTAAATATCTTTTTTTCTATTAAACCTTGTCAAGATAAAACAAAGATTTTGTTGAATCAAAAGGAGCTTCTTGCCCTCCAAGTGTCAGAATTCCATCAGGAAAATCTTTTTTCACCACCGCGTCACAACAACCACCGCCGATGTACACGACATCCATTTCCTGCGTGACGGACAGCTGAACTGTGATTTAAGAACGACAGCAGAGAAATCCATCTCGGCAGCACAAATGTAGCTGTCGACACCAGCCGGGACAGGCTGATAAGAACCACTCCCCCACCGTACGCTCTAACGATATAACCTGACACCCATGGGTGACATATGGTTGCGAGACTGACTGCTGAAAGCTTGATAGCATCTCCATCTGTGCACCTCACTGGAGCCAGGAGTTCTGATGGCGTTACACCTGCCATGCTGATTCTCGACGCAGTTCTTTGTTTGCAGATGACATCAGGCGGCATGATGGTTGGCAGAACCGTGTGGCGAAAAGTACTGATGGCACCGATGGCGTAGAATACAGGAAGCGCCATAGAGCTTCGTTTCTGCCTCGCTCAGTCAAACTATGACGATTCAGGACAGTGTTTTACGATGCAGCGAGGGATCATGGGAGTTGTTGTCTTCATTCTTTTTATTGAATCTTTTTATTATTGTTTTTTTTTTATTTAAATTTTTTTTTTTTTTGTTATTTTTTGTTGTCTTCATTCTTAACTTTTTTTTAAACCCTTATAAGGAGGCCGGATTAATGTCGTCATAAAGTTCCTTCTTAAAATGCGCAATTTCCTCAACAAGAAATAAGAAAATCGTTTATTTGTGTATTCTATTTTATTTGTGGCCATTTATTAACTTAATATCTTAGACACTCTAAATCTACCATAAAATGATTAATTGTTTTGGTCAGGCATGTTTTTAAACAGCAAAAAAAAAGAAAGATCTGACTTATAAATTAGCTTTATGATGAAATTTTGTTAAAATGGCGTAAAAATATTAAAATAGTCAATTTTCTTTGGTAAAACATGGTTTTATAAAAAATTGTTTGTTGAGTGTGTTAAGATACATTATTATGTCCTCAAGCTTTAACATGCAAATAAGCTATTGAATAGGAACTTCTCAACCGCCAGGGTTAATGCCTCCTCCTCAGTGGCCCCTTTGACCTGTGGCGTCCTCCAAGGCTCTGTCCTCGGCCCCTTACCCTTAAACATATACATGCTGCCACTGGGTCACATTATAAACAGATTTAGTCACATTTTTCTATCAGAAATAGTGACTCAAAATGTGATCGACCAATGAGTTGAGCAGGACATTGGCACATTAATATTGCCTTTTCTTTGTTCGTGCCTCAACAAACAAACAAACAAACAACGGTCGTGTGAAGAAAAAGAGTGATATTAAACACAGCAGCCTCAACATTTAATGTGATTTCTTATCCTCTAATCTATTGGAAAAAAACAGTATTTCCCCTGTTAGTCCTCATCCTCTGCAGCAATGATGATTCCATAATAACCCTGACTTTTTCGATGATGATGATGATGATAAAGTATGTTCAATAGCGGCAAAAAAGGATGAGGGGAAATGTGTTGAAAGGGCTGAATGAAGGAAACAACTTGAGGAAACGTGTTCCCAAACCTTAAGATATTAATCTGAATTATAGTTGACATACTGACAATATTTAACCGTCATCATCATCACAGTGTTACTTTGCATTATTGAGAAAAAGATATCCTTGATATTTATTTAATTAACCCTTTAATGTCGTTTGGTTGAGCACATTTTGAGTCCCTATTTCTTATTGGAAAATATGCGCCCCTTGACTGAACAGTGCTAAAGAGTAAGGGGCCAAGGATGAAGCCCTGGGGGACGCCACTGGTCAAAGGGAACACCGAGGGGAAATCATTAACCACGACTATTGAGAATCAGAGTCCATAAGTAGATATATGAGAACTTACTAAACAGTATAATTTAACTTAAAAGAACCCAAAAATGGCAAATAAGGGTCAAATAGTTTAATAAAAACATGCTCTAACAAAAATGTTTGTTCTAATCTAAACTAAAATTGTTTATTTTTCATGAAATCCCAAATTTCAAATGAAAAAAAACGTCCTGTTGTAGTAAATTGACTGGAGAAGATAATTCATATCAACAGAAGAATGAGGAGAAAAACGGTTCTGAATTTGTTCGAAACTGCGAATGATTGGGTTTGGATCTAGATGTCCCGTTTAAAAACCCCTCTGAAATATTCAAACGAATCCATCGTAGCTCTGATGACATAATTAATTCAAACAATAACCTCCGTCCGACTTTGAGGTCCGACCACAATCTTCCAGAGAGGACGGCGCTCGTCAACGACCGCCGTCATCTTTCCGATATTCAATTGGTGACCCGCTCACTTTATCTGGTTTCTTTTTTCTTTTTTTCCCCCCGTCTGTAATGAAATGAAGTGCAAACAGGCCGGCTGTCCTCCATGCATCACTGGGGCCGCTGACGAGAGGATAATCAAATTGCTCATTTTCAATTTTTCATTTCTTTCATTATTTAAAAAGGCGCTGTCAGCTGCTCAGCCTCAGACTGACCTTCACTGATTATTCTTTTGTGCAACACTTTCTCTGTCAATTCTCCGTGTCTCGCCTCCTCCTCCCCGCTCCTCCTCCGCCATCTTCCTCCGCCGACTCTCTGTTCATCATCGCCGCTCCGCCCGGCCGCCTGTCAAACCTTCACCCGGCCTCTCTTAACTGATGAGTAAATAACTACCGCGCCATAAAACACGCTCATTACTTGAAGTATTATATTGTCACATGAGTTCATATTCTCAAGTCTCTCGGGTTTTTTTTTTATGTCATCACAGCTGCATTGGCTGAAATCATCAACACATAAACTTTGATTAAAAGTCGGAGCAGGTACAAAGTTTAACGAGCAACGAGAAGCCCGAATGATTCCATTCATTGAATGTAAGGAAGCGACGCTGAGGATGTGTCTCAGTAAACGCATCAGGAGACGGATGTAAAACTGGAATGTGCAGAGCTTTGTTTTTTTTTTTAATCAATTCGATTTCTCCACTGGGTGAAACGATTTCAAGCAACGTCCAGTGCAAAGGTCTTTGATGGATGATTTTGTTGATTGCCATTTCTTTAACCAATTTCGTAGTTGTCATTTAGGGCGTGTTCTTTGCTGTGCCAGCGTCAGCTAGGTCGCCCTGGGCGTGGTCTTAAGGTAGGCTCCTCCTTCGTCAGTATTATGTGTGAGGAAGATGCTTCATTCATATCCTCTGCTCCTGCTGAGCGCTCATTTTCAACAAATTAAAACTTATTGGAGAAATAGGACTGGCCTCCATGCCAATGGAAAAGGAACTTATAATTTGACTATATAGAAGAAGCACTAATTTAACACCAGTAGCGGAAATGCTGTTGAATCCTACTTACATTCGATGTTTTTTTTGTTTTCTTGTTGGTCATATGAAGATTATGAACCTCGTTTTAACCACTCTATTCCACCAGATAAATGTTACTGTCTCTTTAAATATGGGAAGGTTGCTCGTCTGACACCAGTCCGTATCTATGGTTTTGCTGTGAAATTATTTGAGGGCAATAATTGCACGGAAATCTGTGATGCAGAAGGTCCAATGTGGGAGGAGACAACATGGGTGAACCTTCGTTGAAGACACATTCCAGTGAGCCTGTTCACCTGTTGTCCTTTTTTTATGGCAACTTTTGGTAGAAACTCAAAATGGGTACCTTCCGATCTTCTGATTGGGAGACTGCTGCCCTACCTTCAGTTTTTGGAGATATCTGACCCAGTCATCCAACAATTGGCCCAGGTCAAAGTCACCTACATTCTTATGCTCCATCTTTTCTTCTTCCAACATCAACTTCAGAAAAAAATGTTCCCCAGGTGCAGCTGTTACGAGCCAATCATTGTTGTTCTGACTTCACCTGTGGGTGGTCGTAATATAATGGCTAAAGGGTGTTTGTTTACATAGTTGAAAGTCCAATCATTATACTTTATTTCCAGTCTCAGAGTGGATGACAGAGTGCTTTATGGGAAAACCCATAAATGATGAAGTGAACAGGTGAGTTTTTGATTATCCTGGAGATGCTCCACCGGCGTGACGCTGAACTGCAGAACCTTGCACATAAATCTCGCCACCGTCGAGTGATAGATGTTTTACAAGCCGCTATAAAATGCAATGACATTAGATAGCCTGTAAATAGCTTTGCTGTGCCCACATAATAATATTTTGCCGTCACGATCGCCTGTTATCTGACGCTCTTCCTCTTTCACCTGCATCTCATAATTTCCCTGAAACATTCATCTGCATCCGACTGCGCATCCATCTGTGCATCCGACTGCGCATCGGCCGCAGATCCTGTGTGTTTGTGAGATTTCTCAAAAAAAATAATTCATGAGACACTTTCAAATTGTATACTCACATATATTCCTGCGAGCAAGAACTGGATTGATCTAGGAGCTTCATCTCCAATGGTTTTTTTGCGGACCATAATTTGTTAACCGTAGGTTCCGATTTACTCCAAATTTCATGAAACTTGAGGAGATTTTAGGCTAATAGTTCATATTTAACTAAGCTTTTTTATGAGAAAAAAACCCCCAACAACTTTAGGCCATAACTTCTTAACCATTGGCCTGATTTACTCCAAATGTGGTGCTTATGAATGGACTACAGGAGATCCCTCTTGAATACGTATCAGATTTTACTCTTCAGGGGGAACTTTTTCACGAAAAAATAACAGTTTTTGGGTATTTGAGGGATTTATTGAGCTCAATCAGGGAAATTGCCTGTAAAACGCAGGGGCGTGGGGGCTTTTGGGGAATCATACCATTGCTGTCCGGGTTGACGACATTTGTCTAGTTTGAAAAGTGGAAATAAAAGTTATTCAATTGAGTGATAGAAATGTTTAAAAAAAAGAAATAAAAACAACCTAGAAGTTGGATTTAGAAATCGGACTTATGGATATAAGTGGATGTAATTGTGAGGGTCACACTGACGCCGTCTGAGGAAATGGAAAGCTTCATTATGAGTCTCATTATTTCAAGAACGCAATCACGCTTACAGCCGTGGTTGGCGCCCGTAACATCTGTGATGAAATGGGTGTGATGCACCTTTAATATACCCTCAAATCTTATCTAAGCGGCGGGGCGGACAATTTATTTCTCGGTTGGTAACTGCAGTCTGGGACTCTGACTGACAGATAAACGCTTTCATAACCTCCACCCTCCCACAACAAAGGTGGCGACCGAGGAGGATGGCTGCAGAGGTCGGAGGTCAGCAGCCCATCAACTGCAGTCAGCGCCGAGAGAGGATGAAGCCAGACTTCAGAGTCAAAGTCCTAATGGAGAGAGAGATCTTGGCTGGAGGGAGAAGAGGAGGGAGGAGGAGGAGGAGGTATTACTGCTCTCCATCACGACGCTCTTGTTCGTTCGACGTGTTCTGACTGAGCGCAAATGTAATATTTCTGCACATAAAGTCAATAGAAAGATTAGAAACTGAGAATGAGAGGAAAGTAAAGACTGTTTGTCTGCCCCAGGGGTGGATCTAGACACATTTTCATGGGGTGGCATGGAAACTTTGAGGGGTGCCATTGCATTTAATATATTAATATAAGGATATATATATATATATATATATATATATATATATATATATATATATACACTCTTGTTAATTTCTGAACAGTGGGAGAAGATCCAAAACTGGGGTGGTAGTTGGGGTGTCATCTTCTAGGGGTGGCAACTACCACCCTAAGCCCCCTTCATAGATCAGCCCCTGCTCTGCACACGATATATTTCATTCCACCCTGTCGTTCACATCTCGGTCTCGACTTCCTGCTACCATGTTCTGAGGCTGTTGATGGACAACAGCTGGTCTTCACAGCGCCCCCAACTTCATCATTCATCAGCCTCAGCAGCGTCATCAGCCACCAACGCCAATGCTCGGACTGTAAAGTAGATTTATTTTACTACTGCTCGTGGCAAATTCTCCTCAATCAGCGTCTTCCTGATGACCTTCTGACAGACTAATCATCACATATCAACTTTACTGCGTCCTCCGGTTCCTCCTGATTGGTGTATTTTCAGCGAACCTGAATCCTCGTACCTTCTTGTGATTCCTAGAAGATTCTGAACGGGAGAAGAATCATCAAATATCCACATGCACCCTCAGCTTTGGAACCCTGAGCCAACCGGACCAGTTCACAATCCATTCCATGATACCAGTTATCAGCATCAGGGACAATTCCGGCTCAGTGAAACCCTTTAAGACGAACTAAGTCGACTCCTGGCGTCTTCCTCCCTGCTCCAGTTTTAGATTCTCCTCTCGCTCCTCACCGCTGTCTAATAACTCACCGCAGTTATAAATATATGAATCACAGCTTATAAATGAATATCCAGCAGGCCCCGTCTCAAACAGTTTGCGCTGTAATTTATCTCCAGAGCTCATGATCGGGTTATGCAAGTAAATATGGGAACAATCTATAACGGGCGACCTTGTGAGCCGCCCTTGAGGTCACTGCTAATTGGTGGGAATGAGCGAGCGAGCGAGTGAGCGAGCGATGTCCGACTGTAGCCTTCAATAAAACGATTTCCTGCTCCCACACAGAGCGTTGTTTAGTGAACACACGACCGACAGGAGGAAACCAATCCCACAGTTCAAAGGTCAAAGGTCGAGGAAAGCTGCATTGAAGATACACCAGGTGCCATCTTCTTTCAATTTCCCTTTACTTTCCTTTTCCTAAAGTCCTGTTTAATGTGTATAATGAATGAACGACCAACTAAATAAGGGTCAAATATTTTTTTAAAAACGTGCT
Source organism: Lophius piscatorius (assembly GCA_009660295.1). Taxonomy (NCBI): domain Eukaryota; kingdom Metazoa; phylum Chordata; class Actinopteri; order Lophiiformes; family Lophiidae; genus Lophius; species Lophius piscatorius. The sequence goes on from VRLP01000272.1 coordinate 260,693, forward strand.
TTACCGAAAGCTTGAGCTAAAACCTACTATTTTCCAATGAAATAGAAACTTTCATCAAGGAATAGTTTTGTAAATAGGATTTTTTTTTATTATTTAAAAACATCGTTGATCAAACAATTTTTATTTGTATGGCAAATTGAGAGTGTCTTAGATACCAAGAAATACAAGTTTGTTTTGGTTCTTCGTCTGTGGAATTCCCTCCCTTGGAACCATCTGAGGGCTCCACAGACGACTGACACATTTAAAAAGAAGACTTAAAACTTTCCTTTTTATCAGAACCTATAACTTTTAATTAACATTGCTGCCTTTTGGTCATGTTTTTATATAGTTATTATTATATTTTTTATTGATGCTTTTATCTGCTTTTACCTTGTAGCACTTTGAAATTCGATCCAAATGTAAAGTGTGTTATAAATTAAATGTATTATTATTATTATTATTGGCTGTTCCACAGGTTCAACTGGTATACAACTATATTTGTATTTTAATGTTTTGGCTGATATTGGCTGAAAAAATATATAAATAATAAAGAAAATCCTGCAACAGAATAGAATCAGTGAATTATACGGGCATTATAAGTAATAAGCATAAATAGAAATGCTGATGTGGCGTTTTTACAGGACGGAAGTTATTATGAACCAATTTTTAACATTTTTATTATTATATTATATTTTCTATTATTTTTCAAAGATAGTTGCAATTTTCATGTAAATTGTAGTTTATTTTCTATATTATATTTTTCAATTTTGTTTGTTTTTGATTAAATATGAGACGATTTTCAAAAACATTTATTTCATTATATTCATTATTAATTATACATCGTTAAATCTTCGTGTATTTTGGGGATCCTAGCAGGATTAGGGATTTTTGAAGGGACTAGTTAAGGAGTCAGACTTGCAGATGAGTGTCATGGTTCTGCAGAATTTATCGTTATGGTTCTGTTCGTTTTACTTTGAAGGTTCATTTATGCGATTTAGGCGATTTATGACTGTTTGCGTTGTCGGCTGGGAACGTAAACATCCTTAATTATCAGAGCAGTCCCGTCGATCGTGTTTTGCCGAGCCCGGCAGAACCTTTTTGAATAAAGTCTGACTGAAGGAGTGAGCTGCGTTTTTTAAAAAAAAACTTAAAGACGTGCGATTTGTCTTTTAGGTGAACCGCAGTGAGACAGAAATGAAACGTAACGCGTTCAGAGCCGGCGTGGGACTTTCATATTCAAAGACACGCTTAGCATTCATGAGTCCGGCGCCGTGCCGCGGGAGAGGGGAGGTAATGGTTTATTCAATCATGTCCACAGACCGTCCGCCGCGTTTTGACAAGCTATTAAACACAAAATTAGATGCGTTGTTTTCCCGCGAGGACGGCCGGCGTTTCGCCGAACGTTCACTGTTTCCGTCCTGAGAGTTCTGTTTGTTCACGTTCTCCTCTGCCGTCAGGGCGCCGCTTCAAACGGAGATAAATGACCCGTCAGCACACGAGTAGACGGCGTGACTCGGGCGACCCCGGGACGCCGCCGCAGTCAGCATGTGAGCCAGTGAGAAACGAATGTTACGTATTTACAGGTTTTCTGTTTGCTGTACATTCATAGAGATGAAAGAGGAGCTGCAGTTAAAGAAACTTTTTTGTTGTTGTTGCTTTGATGTCACAGCGACCTGTTATCAGTATCTCTATCTTATTATAGTATTTTTTTATTTTTTCAAAAACACACTGTTTTACGGCTATAACTCAAAAACTCTCCCACGGATCATTTACAAATTTTATACCCACATAGAACTAAGTGTGAGGAAGACATATATGGATTTTGGGAATGTTTAGTTGTACATTTCTGACACTAGGGGGAGCTTTATCGCCAAAAGTCGTCGGCGGAAGTTTTCAACAGTTGGTCAGATTTAGTCCAAATTTGGTGCATATGAATCGACTAGAGGAGATCCTTCTTCTTTATATTGTGTTTTACTTTAATAGTTCATATTTGACTCACTAGGGGGAACTTTTTACAAAGAACACTGTATTTTTGAGATAACCTCCTCACCGTTGGTCCAGATTACAGGTCAAATTCCTTGTAAGTGTGATTTTGACAATAAACCAGTTTCTGATTCTGATTTAGCCTAAATTTGGTGCATAGGAATCAACTGGAGGAGATCCATTCTTGTACATTAAGTCACATTCTTCTTTAATAGTTCATAGGGGGGATTGCTTGTACAATGCAGGGTGATTGGGGGCTTTTCAGTTATATACCATTGCTGTCGCGGATGACAGCGTAGGTCCAGATGTAATTAAACCTGAGCTCGGATGAAGCTCAGAGTATTTCCGGCGGTAGAGGAGTAACTATGTCAGGAGAGCGGCGGGCAGGCGGTAGCTGAGAGATTCTTTCTGGGTGGGAGCTGGAATCCATCCTGACAAGGAGCTGGGTGAGATTGGCAGAACAATCCCCGCAGAGTCAGGGAGGCACCGGGTTCAACTGGTTCTGAATAATTACCGGGAAATACAAACTCTAGGTGCTTCAAGGTGCTGATGAGGGAATATTTTGCAGCCTAGACACAGGAAGACCAGTTTTACCTGAAGATCTCATCTGATTTCATAAATTACACAAAATATTATTTCCAAATAAAACATTATAGGCTGGTCTCTTGAAAGTCCAAGAGCAACATGAGGATCAATAGCATCAAATAGTTGAATAAAATGCATAAAATAAGATTAAAATGGTTATAATGCTAAAGCTGATTAGCGTAAGCAGGTACCCTGTCAGTGGTCATAATGTTTTGGCAGTTGTGCATGCGTAGTTGATAATGGTTTTGCAAGTCTGTCCATGTCCATGTATTAAGGTCAGTGATCGTAATAAAAACTCACACACTGCACCTTTAAGAAACTGGAAGAGGCAAGAGAAGTTTTTTCCATTTAAATGAATGGGCTGGAAAATAACGCAAAAGAAACAAAAAAGTATATAAGTGAAGGCCTGAGAGACACGAGTGAGAAAAGTAAGGAAGTCTGCTGACTTTTTGTGGTCGGTGTGGGGAGCTTTATTTGTAGAGGTTTAAGATCAAACAGATGGAACATATTTCCACAAACCCATTTTATTTGATTGATTTCCACAATATCTGTCACTGATTTCAGGTCATAATCTGACATGTGGTCTATCCAATCGTTTGAGTTCGCCTCTTCCCCAGGGTTCTGGAAGGAGTCCAATCAGCAAAGGAGTTTGATAGTCGGAAGAACCCGGGATTATTCCTCCCCGCCGACTCTGAACCTCTTAATCGGACCTTGTTTATTACGGTTAGACTGGAAAGTTGAGTGAAAAATGTTTGCGTCCCGTAACTCCGTTCAGATCGCTGAGGTAGAAGTCACGCCTGAAACCTCCTGGAAGCTTTTAAAACAAAAAAAAAAAGTCATTTCATTCACGTGGAATATCTGAAATAGCTTCAAGGGCATATGGAGGTCTTACAGCGGCCCATCACAGTCATACAGGAGTTCTAAGATGGTCCTAATGTAATGGCCCAAACTTCAATTTGTTTTACACACATTTTTTACAAGCCCAGTCATTTTTGTAAAGTCGGGACATTTGGATTAGTTAAAAGTGAGCGGCTCAGAAAAAAAAGGTCAGTCAATGCAGTGTTTAGGTGTGTGTGTGTGTGCATGTGTGTGTGTGTGTGTGTGTGTGCGTGTGTGCACATTCAGTTTCTGTCCTCCGCTTCCCTTTTCCGTTTCATATTAATCACAGATTACTGACCTTTTAGGTGTTGGGGGAGGGAAGGGGGGGGGCTTGTTGTTACCAGTGCAGAGTACCGACCGATGTCCACCACGACCTCGTCTCCCCCTCCACTCTCAGTCCCCCACCCTCTCTGACACCGACATCCATCACCTCTGGATGCAGGTGAACATCCATCAAGAGTGGAGGTGCGGCGTCAGGCCTGGTCCCGCCCCCCTGGGTGTTAGGAGGTGTGTATGTGTGGGTTTGTGACATATTGACCTGTCGTCTGAATATCTAATGAGGACCTTGAGGACATGTTTTGTTTACATATTTGTTTTGGGGGGGGGGTTGAAAATGTCGGGAAAGTTTGGGGTTGATTGGACAGTTCAGAGAAAAAAAAGAGGAAGTTTAATTCTGATCATTTTTAGGATAAAAAGGGAACAAATACTTGAAAATAAACCTATATTTTACAAATAGACAATAAGTTATCAAGGAAGAACAAATAAAGGAAAGATTTTTGCGGGAAAATGGTAAAATAAGCAAAACTTTAGAGAAAGTCGTGAAAAACTAACAGAATAGAATATTTTGATCAGAATAAATGAAACCCATAGAAAACGGATCAGCGACCGATGATGTCATGGTCTGTGCTTCTTCTAAACCAACGTTATTAAACACATTTCCAATCCAACTACCTTTGATACAATAAAATGTGAAAATTCCTTATTTTGTCTGGAGTGGGTTTGTTTATAAAACCGTTTTGGTTCTAATGAAACTGGGTTCAAATAACGGCAGGATCCAAAAGATGGAACGCTGTGATTCTGCGTCTTTACTGACAAAAACCATTCAGTTATATTGAAATTGATTTGATCCAAATGTAAAGTGCATTATAAATTAAATGTATTATTATTTTATTATAAATAAAAACGAGTTGTACGCTGTCAAGTGTTTTTCATGAAAAAGCTCCCCCTAGTGAGTAAAATATGAACTATTAGAGTAAAATATGATCTCCTTGATTTGATTCATTTGCACTAAATCTGACCAACAGTTAAGAATCTAAATGCAAATAACTGTTTTCTGTAGAAAAGTCTCCCCCTACTGAGTAAAACAGGAATGATTAGAGTAAAAAGAATGAAAGTTTGTTATGTTCAGGTGTGTGCATCAGGAGGCACTTTCCCGCCGGTGTGAAGGACGCGTCCGGCCATTAAATTCAACATCCGCTGTTAATATAAAGTGACTTCCTGCCATAATTTGGAACATTAAGATCAAGACAAATTGTAGAACTTTTATTAAGGCACTAACCAGAGTCCTTGGGTGACATTGGAACATTTCGACGACACATTTGGAAAAACCTCAAATATCCTCCCTCCCTCCATCCCTCTCCTCCAGCGCAAAGTTTCCGGTGTTAAATCAAAGTGGGAAAATTAATGACAGCGAACAGCATACCTGAAGTCCCCCGTCCACTACCTGCTGGATGTTAAGAGGCAAAAAAAAGGGAACTTTATTTAGGTCAGAGTGGCCCCTCTGGTAACAGAGGATCTTCTGGCTGCTGTTTCTGTAACAGATTGCGTGGGGATTTGAATGAGATGCCTCCATGGCAATGGAGATTAAGCAATTAACCTCCATGTCACTGTAATTATTAAGACACTTTAGCAAAAAAATGAATTAATTTCCCAAAAGATGCCCCGAATAAAAGGATGCGCTGCCGCTCGGCCACGCTGAATCACAGAGCATGCCAGTGGCTAATTAGAGGAAATAAAGAGTGAGGGATAGAGCGGAGGATTCATCTTTTCAACGCGGAGAGTCTGAAGTGAGATTGAGCTGTAGTTTTTTTTTTTCACGTCCTCCGAGGCCGAACCGAGCCGGGCTGCGTTCGCAATCCGCCGAAATATCACTTTCCTGTTGGAACGAAGGTCGTTGTGAGAATGTAGAAAGGTGGGACGCTGTACAGAGAGTCAGGAACCCTGCGTCATTCATTCATTCATTCATTCATTCATTCATTCTGTTATGCTCTGGGGGCTGGAGCCTATCCCAGCTGACCAGCCGCTCAACCAAATCAATCCAGTTCTTCCTCACACTAACGTCTATGTGGGTATACAATCTGGAGAGCTGGGTCGCGTTAGGACTTGACCCAGAAGTCAGGACGGAACCAAAACTACACAAACATAAACACAGGAAGAACTGTAAAAAAAAAACAGACTAAGAAAAGATTTATGAAAAGTTCAGTCAGAAAGACTATCTTCCTGCACACTCGGACCACAGTTACTGCTCATATCACACTGTTATCCTCACCTTTCACACATGCTCAGAATATGTTACCTGCTTTATGGTCGGGGGCATCGGCTCATATCACCTGCTCTCTTTCAGCTACCCCCATCGTCCAATCACTGTGTTACACCTCCAGGCTCCGCCCATCATCATCAGCTGCTCTCTTTCAGCTACTCCCATCGTCCAATCACAGTGTTACACCTCCAGGCTCCGTATATATTTGTATATATATATGTGTATATATATATATATATATATATATAAACATATAAAATGTTTATCTATACATGTCCATAATATGTCTTATTATATAGTATGTCTTCATTTCAGTCACCTTTAGAATGTCTGTCTGTTGGAGCCTCTGAACTAAATTTCTCCTTTGGGGATTTATAAAGTTAATATCCATCTATCTATAAAACATTCATACAAAATATTTAAATACATTCACAAAATGTAATCTGTCTTTATTCCCTGCCGTTAATCAACTCTCTCATTTCTTTCCAACAAAGATCACGACCTTCCGGTTCTTTTAAAGAACATCTCATGCTTTTATACGAGACAAAATGTGAGTTGCCTGTAAACGAAGCTGAAGCAGATTTATAATAACACCTATATGAAAGTCAGTCGCCCCTCTCCAGTCCTGGAGATGAATAATTACAGCTCACATCGTAAAATAAGCTCCGATTCCCGCTGTTGACACTTCATCAGAGATTCCGCGGCCTTGTTAAATATCCAGTACAAACGTCCCGCGGGTCCGCGCTGCCGCTCTCAGCGTGATGGACACGTATGAAGACGCGGGAGGACGCAGGAGCCGCCGCCCACATCATCACCACTTTGGCGGATTTAGATTCACCTCCAGCCGCTCCACCGGTTTGTTAATTACACCTGAGTGCATGGAGGTTTAATGAAATCAGTGTCATCGTGGCAGCAGGGAGGGGGTCAGAGGTCACCGGGAGACCAGAGGGAGCTGTGTTACTGAGTGGGCGGAGTGGGAGGATCTGTTAGCTGAGGGTTATGAAGGTATTTTAATTAGTATGCTAATTTGTAGTAGCCAGTTTTCCAGCTCACTGTTTGGGGTAAACGCTGCTGAAATATTTATGAAGATAATGGTCGACATGACAACGCGGGCAGCGACCCCTCGCTAAGAACTTTCGGATTTCACTCATCTAACCATCTAAATCAAAGAAGAAGGAATTATTGTATTTGAAATCTTTTATCGTCTTCTCGCGTGTTAAACTAGACTTACGCTCTCCTCCCCCGATGTATCTCCCAAAAGCTCCCAAACCTCTGCGTTGTACGAGTCATTTTCAAAATTAAATGTTAGGTAACGTCAACAGTATTTTTCATTTAAAAAAAAAAAAAAACCCCGAAGGGAAGGGAGTAAAATATGAAAGTTATGTCGTAAATCAGTGTTTTTTGTCGGAGAAAAAAAAAGCTCCCACTAGTGAGTAAAGTATGAAAATGAAAGTAAAACACGATGTATAGAAAACTAAATCTCCTCCAGTCGATTCTTACGCACCAAATTTGGACTAAATCTGACTAATGGTTGGGAAATAATGGCACGAAAATTTCCAGAGCTAAAGCTCCCCCTAGTGTTGAAAATAATCAACTGATCCTTCCCCAAATAAATCCAGTTCTTCCTCGCACTGAGGTCTATGTTGGGCTGAAATTTGAAAATGATCCATGAATAGGTTTTTGAGTTATCGCGTTAACACGTAGGATCTGCGGCGGACGTGTTGGCGGCTATGATGATTCCATAAAATATCGACCAGGTTCTGTTTGGGTTTATTTACCGAGCTTGTTTACACCCTTCTATTCAGTCAGAATTTAAAGCATCGCTGCAAAAGCTGTGGCGGCGGATTCAAACGCTCTTTTATTCGGTGATTCTTTTCTCGGAGGCTAGAACGCCGAGGAGGAGGAGGAGGAGGATGAGGAGGAGGAGCCAAACACAATCGTCTTCACTCAGACAGTCGTGGGGAAAAAAGAAATAATCTGGAGGTTGGAATCCTTTTCAAGCTAATTTATTCGATGATCAGAACGAACTCCCTAGAAATGCTAAAAACAGAAAAGATCCGTCTACCTTCTGAGATACTTGTTCTGAATGAGGTGAAATTATAGTTTGGAACTCTAATCGAAACTCAGAATTTAATTAATCTAATTATTCTGAAATACAGTACATGCAGACTGAAAGTGAAATGTCCCCATAAAAAGTTCTCCTAAGTCTTTCAGACATGTCCTTGCACCAAAGTGGTCCGCACAAGCCAAAAACAATATGTCCATAAAACTCAGACGTCCTGAGAAACCTTTAATCGCACTCAAAATATGCCTGCCAGCAGGACCCTGTAAATCACCGCTCTCCAAAAGGAAGCGCTTGTATAAAAAACAGGTCGTCAATATGTCCCGGGTTGTGTTGTCTCACCGTATTTGCAAAAAACATAACCTTGGTTGTCCCAATAATACAAAATGAGTGTTAAAGACCAAAATATCTTTTTTAATATGAATGAATAAGCCAAATGCAAAAGAAACATGTCCTCGTACATGTACTCACAAACATGTCCTCATACATGTACTCAAACATGTCCTCATACATGTACTCACAAACATCTCCTCATACATGTACTCAAACATGTCCTCATACATGTACTCACAAACATGTCCTCATACATGTACTCAAACATGTCCTCATACATGTACTCACAAACATGTCCTCCCTCATACATGTACTCACAAACATGTCCTCATACATGTACTCACAAACATGTCCTCCCTCATACATGTACTCACAAACATGTCCTCATACATGTACTCACAAA